>OY882872.1:2189828-2271108 GCA_963693515.1 Pipistrellus nathusii
GGCTGGGCCAGGATGGGGTGGGGGGGAAGCTGCATGCTGCTCGCACATCTCCATCCCGCTGCCGCTGCCTCTGCCTCAGCCAGGCGCCAGGGCGGGCTCACCTCCCGCTGGCCACCCCGGCTCTGGCGCTGAGGTTCCTCCTGGAGCTTTTGAAGCCCTGCTTCTCGCTGTGGGCACAGCTTGCCTGTCCGCCTCTTCTCCTCACCCGCTAGGCCACTAGCTAAGACGGGGATTGCTTTCCTTTTTTAAAAAAAATATATATATATATATTTTATTGATTTTTTACAGAGAGGAAGGGAGAGGGATAGAGAGGCAGAAACATCAACCAGCTGCCTCCTGCTCACCCCCTACTGGGGATGTGCCCGAAACTGAGGTCCATGCCCTTGACCGGAATTGAACCTGGGACCTTTCAGTCCACAGGCCAACGCTCTATCCACTGAGCCACACCAGCTAGGGCAAAGATGGGGATTTCTTAAATGGAAAGTAAGTTACTTAGGTTTCATCCTGCAGCCCTCGTGGTCCTGTTTCAGTTACGTTTGCCTGGCTCACCCTCACAGCCTTCTTTGTGGTTGTACCAATAGGCCCAGAGATGGGTTTGCTTTCTTTTTCTTTAAAAATTAAAAAAAAAAATTTTTTTAATCTGTCTGTGGAGACATTGACCGATGGACCCCCATAGGTGCCCCAACTTCGGTTCACACCCACAAACTTTCCGTCTAGGGCGGTGGTCAACAAACTGAGGCTCTCGAGCCACATGCGGCTCTTTGGCGCCTTGAGTGTGGCTCTTCCACAGAATACCACGGCCTGGGCGAGTGTGTGTTGAAGAAGTGGCGTTAGAAGTTTAAGCTTTAAAAATGTGGCTCTCCAGAGAAATGTCCAGCGTTGTCCTGTTGGTATAATACTTGGCTCTGTGGACGGGTGAGTTTGCCGACCGCTGACCTATAGGGGATGACAGGCCAGCCAGCGGAGCCACAGCCTGGCGCCTTGTCTTCGTCGTGAAGTTACTTCCACTTGTTTTCCTCCTGTGGGTTCGTGTCCTGCCCAGGTTCGTGTGGTGTGGGAAGCAGCCCACCTGCTCCTTCCGGTTGTCCGTGACAGTGAGCCTCGAGCCCTTTCCTTTTCAGAGACTTAGTTGTCGGTCACCAGAGAAGGAAGGGAGGACAGAAGTAGCAAATCCAGGAGACATACGGAGTCAGAGTCGTTGGGCCGAGCCCTCGGGTCCAGAACGCCCTGGGTCAGGCGTCTGATGCTCGTCCAGGCCCATTGGTCGGAAAAGGCCTGGCTCAGGCTTAGCGCCCACCTGTGAACCAGGAGGTCAGGGCTCATTTCCCCGTCAGGGCACAGGCCCGGGCTGCGGACTCTATTCCCGGAAGGGTCTGTGCAGGAGGCAGCCGATCCGTGATTCCCTCTCATCATTGATGTTTCAGTTTCTCCCTCTCCCTTCCTCTCTAAGATCATCAATAAAAATAAAATAAATCAGCCGGGACCGGTTTGGCTCAGTGGATAGAGCGTCGGCCTGCAGACTGAAAGGTCCCGGGTTCGATTCCGGTCAAGGGCATGTACCTTGGTTGCGGGCACATCCCCAGTGGGGGGTGTGCAGGAGGCAGCTGGTCGATGATTCTCTCTCATCGATGTTTCTCTCTATCCCTCTCTCTTCCTCTCTGTGAAAAAATCAATAAAATATATATTTAAAAAAAAAATCAATAAAAAGAAAAAGTTTGAGTTGGCCACACTGCCAGGACCAGAGAGATTTTTTCCAAGGGCTGGATGACTAGAGCATCGTGTTTTGGAGTGCACGTGCAACCATGGGACAGCAGGAAGGCCCCGTGGGAAACCTCGGTTTAAGGCATAATCTCTCCAACGGGAATGGATGGGAATGGGAGGAAGACCAAATAAATGTGAGGTAAAAGGGGAGGATGGAGAGGATTGGACCCACCGTGGACTTAATAATCAGCTAGTCTTGACCTTGAGTGACTGGGGAAATATTTAATTCTTTTTATTTTCAAAAATAAATTTTATTGATTTTTTACAGAGAGGAATGGAGAGAGAGAGAGTTAGGAACATCCATCAGCTGCCTCCTGCACACCCCCAACTGGGGATGTGCCCGCAACCAAGGTACATGCCCTTGACCGGAATCGAACCCGGGACCTTTCGCTGAGCCAAACCTGTTAGGGCCGTATGATTGCTGTAGGTTTGGAGCTAAAGAGTGATGTTGAGGTGGAGCTGTCCAGCAGGAGTGGGGATTTGGGGGCTGTGCAGGGGGCAATGTCTTTCCGGGGTCCATGCCCTCCGCCACAGTCCAAGGTGCTGACGCTGTTCCTCAGCGCCGGCCACAGGGCCTCTGTCTGCCCAGCTGCACAGCGTGATCACGGGGTCTGTGTCTGCTGGGCTCCGTGGTTGGGGAGGGGATGGAAGGAGCTTGGAGGCCGGCTCCACAGAATGGTTTTCAATTCCTGGGCGCCTGCAGAGGCAGCCGCGGACACTCCGGGCTCCAGCCACTGAGCCAAACAGGTTAGGGCACTTGCTTTTTTTTATTTTTTATTTTTTTATTTTATTTTATTTTATTTTTTTTAAATATATTTTATTGATTTTGTACAGAGAGGAAGGGAGAGAGATAGAGTTAGAAACATCGATGAGAGAGAGTCATCGATCAGCTGCCTCTTGCACACCCCCTACTGGGGATATGCCCGCAACCAAGGTACATGCCCTTGACCAGAATCGAACCCGGGACCCTTCAGTCCCCAAGCCGATGCTCTATCCATTGAGCCAAACCGGTCCCGGCAAGGGCACTTGCTTTTTTTTAATAGTAGCCATGCTAATGGGTTGAGATGGCACCTCCTGGTTTTGATTTGTATTTCTCTGATGACTGATGAGGTTGAGTGTTTTCTTGTGCAGATTGAGTATCTGTATCTTCTTTGGACAAATGCCATTCGAGTCTCTTGCCCGTGTTTGCGTGTTCTCGTTGTGGAATTGCAGGATCCTCAGGTACCTTGGACAGCAGTCCTCCGCCAGACACACGGCCTGCGCACATTCCTCCCGCTCGGCTGGCTTCCTCCTTACGTTACCGGCGGAGGCCTTTGGCGCGGGGGGTTCTCAGCTGGGAAGTCCCAGCTGTCCTCTCTGTTGCTGTCTCCTGTGCTTTTGGCATTCCGTCCAGCGCCGCCAAACGCCAGGTTCTTTCTGGAAGTTTCTGGTTTCCGTCGGCCAGGCCAGGTGGCTGGTCCCCCACTGGAGCTCTGTGGTGTGAGGTAGGGGTCCCGGTCATTGCCCTGCGTGTGGATGTCCAGCTCCCGGCCCCACTGGCCGCAGACGGCCTTCCGCCGGCTGCGCTCGGCACCACGAATGACAGCATCAGGTACGGCACCCTTATCTTCAGACACACAAAACGGACGGACGGACGGACGGACGGACGGACAAGTTCAACGCCGATGCGGTGAGACGGCTGTCGGGACGGGTGGCCCCTCCAGCCACAGGCTGCGTGTGAGGCCGTGAGCATGCCCGGTGCCCCTCTCGCTCTGCGCGTGCCCCCGTTCTCCCACTCCGGGATTCGGGGAACCACAGGGCCGCCTCTGGGCATGTGTGCGTTGTGTATCTGCAGGGCTGACCCTGCTCTTGACCGTTAGTGCCCGCCCATCCCGGTCCTGTTTGGGGGTGGCGTGGCGGGAGCAGGCACGCGGGCCGGGAACCCCAGAGGGGCCTGGGGGTCCCGGGCGGGTCTCTGCGTGTTTTCGGGGTGATACTGAAATGAAAACACAATTTGTGTGTACGCACGTGCGCATGTGTATGTACGCACATGTTTGTGGCGTGTGTGTGTGTGCGTGTGTGTGTGTGTGTGCTCACGTGTACGTGCGTGCCAGTTTCCTGGGCCTCTGAAGGTGTCACTCAGACTCACGGGGCTCGCTCGGGGCCGGTGCTGTCCCGCACGGTGGGGCTGGCTGTGTCTGAGCAGAGCGGCCAGGCCGCACCCCGACCTCAGCCCCCCCGGAGGAGGTGCTAGCAGAGGGAGTGTGCTCTCCCAGAAACTCCTGGCACTGCCACACGCCGTCTGCGCGTCCCTAGGGGGAGCCCGAGGTGAGCAGCACCCCATGAGAGTCGGGCTGCCGTGCCGGCCCGAGCGTCCAGCGGCTTGGGTCCCTCCATGTCCCGGGTCAGCCCTGGCGACCTCGGGCTCCGCAGGGCTGTAAGCGTGCCATCGGAGCCCCGGGCCCCGTGTTTGTGGAATCACTTGAGGGTTCCCACTGGAGTGGCAGCGTCGGGTGAAGGTAGCTGGAGGCTCAGGCAGCGAGAGGCTGTGGGAGGCCGCCCGCCCGCCCGCCCGCCGTGACCTGCGCCCTCCCTTGCAGCCTGCACGAGGAGATCAGTGACTTCTACGAGTACATGTCGCCGCGGCCGGAGGAGGAGAAGATGCGGATGGAGGTGGTGAACCGGATCGAGAGCGTCATCAAGGAGCTCTGGCCCAGCGCCGACGTGAGCACCGGGCGGCGGGGACGGTCCGCGCGCCTGCAGTCAGGCCGGCATTGTCAGGCCCGGGTCCCTCGGCCTTTGGGATGGGCCCCGCTCACTAGCGCGCAGCCGGCCGCTCCGGGCCGGGGCTCGGTGTGCGGCCTGGCCGAGCGCAGGAGGAGTGTGAGGGGGCCGCCGCGCGGTGTGCCACCCGCAGTGAGCAGCGTTTAGAGGGAGGGAGGGGCACAGCTCCTTGCACGGCCTCCCCGGTGCGCACAGCGGCCGGACTGCCTGCCTGGTGGTTCCTGCACTGGCTCAGGCACGTTAGGGTCTGTGGGACGGCCTTGTGTGTCCCGAGGGCCACACTAGGACCCGTCACTGTCACTGCTGCGACCTCCTTAGGCGTGGCCAGGGCCACGGGCCTTGTTTGGTTAATTTTCCAGTTGGTTCGACAGCACCAAACGGGGGCTGTGGGCGGGGAGAGCTGCTCCTGCCGGGCCTCTCCTGTCGGCCTGCGTCAGTGGCGCTTAGCGGGGGGGGGGGGGGGGGAGGATATGCCCACCAAAAGGCATTTGGCATTATGGGTGGAGACAGTTTTCATGCTCATGACTGGTGAGTGCTCCTGGCAGACAGTGGGCGCAGGCCAGAGTGCTGCTCAGCACCCCACAGTGCACGGGGCAGCCCCCCACAACCGAGAATGACCTCCACATGTCAGGACGCTGAGGTCACAACCCTGACCTGAGCTCCTGTCCTCCTGCAGCAACGCTTCCTCCAATGTTACGGGGCAGGGGTCAGCGTTGAGGGCAGGGACCAGGGTTGGGGGGCAGGGACCAGTGTTCAGGGTCGGTGGCTTTCGGGAGCACATGTGACGGGAACACATGTGACGGACATGTCCCTGCTGAAAGTTTCTGTTCCAGCTGAGCTCTGCCTTGGTCCTTGAACCGAGTGTGAGTGCCTATCTGGGAAGAGCGGGCTGCAGTGCTCAGAGGCGCCAGGAGAGGGCAGCAGACACCAGCCTTCCTCCTGGCTGGGGCTCTCGGTGATGCAGTCGTTTCTGTTTCAGGTGCAGATATTTGGGAGTTTCAAAACCGGCCTGTATTTACCCACCAGGTGAGCACACGGCGCTCCGGGACTGGGCCCGTCCTGGGCTGTGTCTGTTCTGCCTGCGAACGGGAAGCGTGGAAAGAAAGTGGGTGATGGAACAGATACCCACATGCCGGGCTCCTGGGTCCCTGGGGTCGTTGTCACTCCTGCCAGCGGTCAGCAGCTCCTTCCGGGCCGCGGGGCAGGTTCTGGTCGCCTGCCCACAGCACAGCAACGGGCTGTCGCTGGCCCCCCAGACCTCCGCCCGTCCCCTAACCACTCACACGCCCGGGGCCTCTGGGTGAAGCACCTGCGGGTACGGGGGCCGTGTTACTAGGAGCTGCACCGTGACCCCGAGTTCCGCACCCTGACCCAAGGGCTCAGGTGCACATGCCCCACCCTCGGCCGCTGAAGGGGTGGGTGACCACTCCCCTTCCCCCCGTGGGCCCCCTCCTGACCATGTCTCTGTGGGGGCTGGGGCCCTCGCCCTTCCTCACAGTGTAGTGAGCTCAGGGGTAGAGCAGTGACACCGCTCAGGTCTGAAAGGCACAGGGAGGGCCTGGAACGTGGCCGCCGTGCAGGGCCGGGGGAGGGGCGGCCGCTCAGCCTCTGCTCTGCGCAGCGACATCGACCTGGTGGTGTTTGGCAAGTGGGAGAACCTGCCGCTCTGGACGCTGGAGGAGGCGCTCCGCAAGCACAAGGTCGCCGACGAGGACTCGGTGAAGGTCCTGGACAAAGCCACCGTGAGTCCCTCTGCCGCCCCCGCCGCCCGCGCCAGCCTTCCAGGCCGGCCTTCTCTCCATCACGGGCACCGTGTGGGACGCGGGTGGGCTCCTGGTCATGAGGGAGGGCCTGGGGCTCCGTCCATGGAGCACAGGCTCCCCGGTGTCGGCCGGGCCCTCGGGGCCCGCCGGGCCGCTCCGCTCCAGGCGAGTCTGCGCCGTGGCACAGGCCGCGTCTGCATTCTGTGAGTCCGGCCACGGCCGCCGGGGCGCTCATGTGGGAGCCCCGAGCTGAGTTTCTAGACAGCGGGTCTGCACGCAATGTGCTCCAGGGCACGGTGGCCTGGGCGGCCGGCAGCCTGTCGGTGGGCAGCCGGGGCCCGGTGTGCCGCCCACGTTTTCTCACGTGTGGTGCCCACAGGATTTTTTGTTCTTTAAGAATCCCAAACGTCTTCTCGAAATCATTGTCCCTTTTTATTTGGGATGATTCTTGCATTTTGTCTCCTCTTGCTGGGTTGTGTTTGGGCTCCTTTTTTTAAAATATGCATTTTATTGATTTTTTACAGAGAGGAAGAGAGGGAGATAGAGAGTCAGAAACATCGATAAGAGAGAAACATCCATCAGCTGCCTCCTGCACACCCCTTCCTGGGGATGTGCCCGCAACCAAGATACATGCCCTTTACCGGAATCGAACCCGGGACTCCTCAGTCCCAGGCCAACGCTCTATCCACTGAGCCACACCAGCCAGCATGTGTTTGGGCTCCTGGCAGCGCTGATGGCCGCAGGGGTGGCGAGTGTGCCTCGGCCTCGGGTGCCCCCTGACTGCTCGGCCGTCAGCGTGGCGTCGGGTTTCTGCCTCCGGGGTCAGACCTCCCCCAGAGGAGGGCCGTTCCGGAAGGCGGGCTGGTGGAGGAGGGCCGTTCCGGAAGGCGGGCTGGCGGAGGGGGGTGTGCGCAGGCCTCGGGGCCTCCTGCTCATATGTCCCGAGGGGGTGGGGCCGCACGCCCTCACCCGGGCCGACCCTGCCCGTCCGGCGGAGCGTTCACTGCCCTCTCCCCCAGGTGCCCATCATCAAGCTCACCGACTCCTTCACGGAGGTGAAGGTGGACATTAGCTTCAACGTGCAGAACGGCGTGCGGGCGGCCGACCTCATCAAGGACTTCACCAAGGTCAGCTCATGGGCCGGCCGGGCGAGGGGCGGGCTCCCGCTGGCAGTGGAAGGCCCGCTCACACTCGGCGCCCTCCTTCCAGAAGTACCCGGTGCTGCCGTACCTGGTCCTGGTGCTGAAACAGTTCCTCCTGCAGCGGGACCTCAACGAGGTCTTCACCGGGGGCATCGGCTCCTACAGCCTCTTCCTCATGGCCGTCAGCTTCCTGCAGGTGAGGGCGCCCCAAACGCGTCCCCTTCCTGCGATTGGCCAGAATTTCTCATCCCCGGAAAGAGGGTGGCTTTGCTCTTGGTCCCCGTGTTCTGTTGTTGATTTTTCACGGCGGTGTTAAGGAGGGCGTGGGTTCCGTAGCGGTGACCAGCCGTGGAAATAGCACACCGCCACGTCCTCTGAGCCACTAATCTGTGTGCCCCGTGGACGAGGGGGGCCCTGAGCGGGTACATGGTCAGCCGGCCGCCCGGGGCCAGCTGGCCGGGAGGCGGGGCCGGAGGCGGGCAGTGCGGGGGGCGTCCGATGTCGTGTGTGTCCCCGGGCAGTCGGAGGACGTGCAACGTAACTTCTCTTCTTCTCCTTCTGGTTGTAGTTGCATCCCAGGGAAGATGCTTGCATCCCCAATACAAACTATGGTGTTCTCTTAATAGAGTTTTTTGAATTATATGGACGGCACTTCAATTATTTAAAGACCGGCATCCGGATAAAGGATGGCGGCTCATATGTGGCCAAAGACGAAGCTCAGAGGAGCCTGCTGGAGGGCTGCAGGCCGTCGATGCTCTACATCGAGGACCCGCTGCAGCCAGGTGGGCGGCCGGCGGCAGGCGGGCGGGCGGAGGGCGGGCAGGCGGCCGCCACACTTCCACCGGCCGACCAGGACCAGCTTCTAAGGTGGCACCCTCCTCATCACATGGTTCACGAGCAAATATGTGGACGTCCGCACACACCGGGGAGAACACACGAGAACACACACACACACACAGAAACACACAGAGACACACAGAAACACACAGAGACACCAGGAACATACACGGACACACATGGACACATACACAGACACACAGAAACACATGGACACACACACACACAGAAACACACACAGACACATACACAGACACACAGAGAGACACACAGAAACACACATGGACACACACAGAGAAACACACAGAGACACACACAGAAAAACATACACACATACACACAGAAACACACACACAGAAACACATAGAGACACCCAGAAACACACACACACACACACACACAGAGAAACACACAGAGACACCAGGAACACACACGGACATACACGGACACATACACAGACACACATACAGAGACACACAGAGAGACAGACACACAGAAACACACACGAACACACAGAAACACACACAGAAACACACACAGACACACAGAAACACACACAGAAACACACAGAGACACTCAGAAACACACACACACACACACAGAAACACACAGAGACATTCAGAAACACACACATGGACACACAGAAACACAGACACACAGAAACACAGACACACAGCAACACAGAGGCACACAGAAACACGGATACACACACATAGACACACAGAAACACACATACACGAACACAAACACACAGACACATACACAGACACACAGAAACAGACACATGGACACACAGAAACACACAGACACACAGAAACACACACACGGACACACAGAAACACAGACACACAGAAACACACACACGGACACACACAGACACAGAGAGAGACACACACACACGGACACGGACACACACACAGACACAGAGAGAGACACACAGACACACACACACACACACACACACACACACGGACAGCCCCCCCCCAGAGAACCCGCCGCAGACCCTGGACGAGTGGGGGTGGTCTGTGTCTCCGTTCTCGGGCCTCACCCCGTTCGCCTGCTGCCCGCCGGCTTTGTTTCCAGCTTGGCTGGCGGGGCGACGGGCGAGGAGCCGTAGGGCCGCAGGGGTGAGCTGTGCCGCCCGTCACTGTCCTGGCACCGCTCCCGGGCAGTCTCCTTCGTCAGCATTTGTCCTTTACCCGCTCCGGCCTCCTCCTCTCCCGCCGCCTCCGTCCCCGAGGCCCCTGGAGGCGGTGCCTCCTGGGGAGGGAAGCACAGTCCGCACCGTCGGCCTCGGTGGCCGTGCCGTGTGACGAGGGGCAGCCCGAGGGCAGCGAGGCCGCGGCCTGTGTGTGACGTGTGACGGGCTGGTCCCGTGGGCCCTCATCGAGGGCGGTTAGGGACCGGCTCTACATAGGGCGCCGGACTCCAGCCTGTGGGTGCCGTGCACACGGCAGAGAGACGGAGCGTTTGGCCGGGGCGCTCGGGAAGCGGGCGTCCTTGTTGGCAGGACGGCCTGGGGGTGCCCGGAGGGCCAGGCCGTGTTGGCTGAGCACCGATCTGACTGCTCAGCCGGGATGTCCACGTGGAGCCTGGAGTTGGGGTCGCTGCCGGTCCCAGGGCAGCTCCGGGCCCCGACCGCCCCCTGACCGCCCCTCTCCGCAGGCAACGACGTTGGGCGCAGCTCGTACGGGGCCATGCAGGTGAAGCAGGCCTTCGACTACGCCTACGTGGTGCTGAGCCATGCCGTGTCGCCCATCGCCAAGCACTACCCCAACAGCGAGACCGAGAGGTAGCGCCCCAGTCCTCGGCGGGCGGGCGGGCGGGCGGGCGGGGCGTGTGGGTCCGCCTCAGGCTCACCGCTCCTCTCCCCGCAGCATCCTGGGCAGGATCATCAGGGTGACGGACGAGGTCGCCACGTACCGGGACTGGATCTCCAAGCAGTGGGGCCGGCAGAGCGGGCCCGAGCCCGCGTGCAACGGTGAGTCCCACGCCGGAGCCTCGCGCTGTCGCCACGGCGACGCGGGACTGGGGAAGGAACGCACTCCGCTCTCCGCCCTGCCAGGACACGGGGTCACCCTGGTGGTGGGGCCCCCGCCGCTGGAGACGAGTGCCCGGGGCCCGCCTGGCGAGCACGACGCCCTGGGCAAGAGCAGGAGCAAGGCGGCCGAGCCGCTCAGCAAGCACTCGTCCAACTCCTCGTCCGGCCCCGTGTCCTCCTCGTCCGCCACGCAGTCCAGCTCCAGTGACGTGGTGAGTGCGGGCCGGCGGCTCACTCCCGGCCTGGTGCTGGGAAGTAATGGCGGCGCCGTCGCCTTAAAACGGGCGGGAGCGAGGTGACTCGGCGGCGGCGGCGGGAGGAGGCAGGTGTGCGGGAGGAGGACGGCTGGAAACCCTCGGGAGAAGGAGCGGAGGAACGTAACCGCTCGCCCCATCCATTCCCTCTGTGCGTCCTCAGTCCCACTTCGTCGGTCCGGGGCTCAGCCGGAACAGGTCCCTGTAACGGGACGGAGGGTTAATGTGCCCCGTTGTCACCCGTCTGCTTGTCAGGACTCGGACGCGACGCCATGCAAGACGCCGAAGCAGCTGCTGTGCCGTCCGCCCGCCGGGAGCCGCGTGGGGGCGCAAGAGGTGGCTGCGGAGCCCGCGCCGGCGGGAGGGAAGGCGCAGGGCGCCCCGGCCCCCGCCACGCCCAGCAGCGCCAGCAAGTCCCAGGTGCGTGAGCGCGTCTCTGCGAGCAGCCAGTGCAGGCATGTCATTCCTCACATGTCAGTCATACATGCGTGCATGTCATTGTTCCTTAAATGTCAGTTACATGTGTGCGTCATAGTGAGCAGTCAGTGCGGGGTACGTCCAGCTTCTTCCATGTCGGTTACACGTGTTCAATGTGGGCTTGCAGAGACTCAGGTTAAAGAGCACACGTGTTTGGTTCTAAGAGTGACTGCACGACGGGTGTCTAGTGACAGGGCCTGGGCCCCTGGACACGGGCCCCTGGGCGTCCGTCCGGTCGTGGGGCGATGCTGACGCAGGTGCGGCTCTCGGTGGCCGAGGCAGGGCCGGGTGAACGGTCAGGCAGCAGCTGGCCAGCTTGGTGGCTTGGCGTCCACTTTTGCTTGCAAAGGTTCAGGCTCCTGTGTTAGCGTGTGCTATGTGCTATGTGGCGTGGAGCTGTGTCACCCCAGGCCCTGCATCGGGGAAGGAGCCATTTGCTCCTGGCCCGGCCTGAGGCCATCCCACCTCCCACGAAGGGCGTGTCCATCACGCTGCCTCCGCTGACCTGCAGGTCCTTCCCGGTACAGCCTCATGCCCGGCCCCCATCACCCCGAGGGGCAGTGAGCGTGGCAGGTGCCGGCAGGCGGGCGGCTGCGGGGCCACTTCCTGTGGCGTCTTGTCTGGAGGCCCTGGGGAGGAGTGTGCCCTACCTGCTCTGGGGCGCCAGGGGTCTGCACTCGGCATTCCCAGGGACAGAGCCCGGCCCCACAGCTCAGGGGCAGCGCCAGCTGAGCCGCACGGCCTGGCCGTGAGCTCGGGTGGTCGAGCGTGGCGCCTCCCGTACTGACCTCTCCGCTTCCTCCCGCAGCACGGACCCGCCCGGCTCTTCCGCTCTGCCAGCAGAGGCTTCCAAGGTACCGCTCCCGGCGGCCACGGCGGCCTGGCGGCCGGCAAGCCGCACCCCGGCAAACCCACTAACCCGTGTTTCCGCGGCAAGCGGAGGAAGCACAAGAGGGACGCCCCCCTCGCCGACCTCTGTAGGTAGTCGGCGTGGCCACGGCCGTCTGCTGCGTGCAGTGACCTCCCGGGGCCCCGTCAGGAGCCTCCAGGGTCCGGTCCGGAGCCCGGCGCCGTCCACGTGCTGATTCCCGCTCGCCACGGAACGGATCACAAAGACTGACGGCGGCAAAAGCAAGCAGCACCCAAACGGGGGGCTGCTCGCCTGAGAAGGCCTCGGCCACCGCAGGCCGTTCCGAGTCAGAGCCTGGTGGAACGTGGATCTTCCTCGCCGCTTTGTGCAGAGTGCGGGAGCGGGGCAGTGCGGGAGGGGCTGTCGGAGGGCAGGTCTCATAGGAAGCCCAGATTCCCGGGGAAGGGGTCTGTGCATGTGTTTTTAAAGTATTTTTGCATATATTTACCATTTTATTGTGTGTATATATAGACGACCACATAGGAAATGGCTATTTGTAATAGTGGATTTGTTAATACTTTTTACAGAACATGACTGTTTAAATTGTAAACAGGTTTTTCTCAGGATTAGTTTGCAAAATAATCTGAATTGTCACCCTAACATTCATGCGTGGGGACGTGACTGGCTCTTGGGTTTGATTCTCTGCCCTGTGGGGGTCCCCCCAGGGACCAGCCGCTGCAGGCACGCCCCCTCCCTCGAGCAAAGGTGTATGGTGGCAAATGACATTGATTTTATTTTGTACAAACGAATATATATATATCCGTACTCTGTGCTCCTGTGTGCACACTGAACTGACCGCTCCGACACCAGCCAGCCCCCGCTGCCGGTCGTGCTGTTGTTGGGGCGGTGGGCAGGTACGAGATCCCGTGTTTGTTTCCTCTGCGGGTTTTTTTTTTTTTTTTTTTAACTTGTGAGGCCACACGTCTGTCCCGTTCCCGCCTCGCGAGCCCTGGGTGCGGACTCTGCTCACCCGGGCGCTTTGCCTGCCCGTCTGTCATCTCTTTTTAAAAATCCGCGCTCCCGTGGGAGAGAACACCTACCTGTAAGCAGCTTTAATCAAATCCCAATCACAGAAGCTATTTTCTTACATCCACTTCACGCTCTCGGTTTGTCCATCTCTCCCAGCGAAACGGTCTTTGGTGACGGGCCTTACGAAGACCAAATCCTTCTGTCATCCCAGGCTTCCTCCTCCTCCTCCTTCCCCCATGGAATTGTCACCGAATTAAAACGAGTTCAAACATCGGCCTGTTTCAATCACATGTCAATCTCAGTTGTGATCAGCTTTGAGTGCAAACAAGATGTATGTTCTGTCGCTCGTCACATGTGGAATATTTACTGTGACCCCATGAATGTACGTGGGTTTCTGAAATCACTGTCTGCAGGTGGGAGCACTGCTGTCTAGCATCCTTGTGTGGCTCTGTCCATGACGGCCATTTCCGAGATGAGATCCTTTTATGTATACGTATGTACACGCATGTGAAGAACTGTCGGTTTTTAGGAATTTCTTTTCTGTATTCGAGTATGAGATACTGAAGACCAGTCAGACCACGAATGGACACGTGGTGCAACTCTCTATAAAGAAAATAACGGGAAAGTAAGACCAAAACCGACGTCATCCCTGAAACCAACCATTTCCAACATGTTGGTTATTTTCATTCATTCACAACCGGAAGACGTGTTCTGGAACTGGAGAGCCGCCCTCTCCCCCCTGCAAACCCCCCTTCCTGTGTGAACATGGACAGTTTCCAACGTGCTGTTCCTCTGACGATGTGTTAAACCTGGAGGTGCCCATCTGATTCTGATCAGGGTTTTTTGTATCAAGTGTCGAGCTTCTTTTTGTTCTTGGGAGCTAGTCTCGTCCTAACGTGTTGTGCGCATAATCACAGTATTTATTTCCTAGGACTGTTGCGAACGTGTAGACGTACGTTTGCTGCTAAGGGAACAATTATTTATACAGCGAAACGGGATCCGGCGTCAGCTGCCCACCACGGACCCCCGGTACCTGTGGAACCCGCGCCGCCGGCCGCCCCGGCTTCTCCGAGCGTCGCCCTCGTCGGAAGTGAGCGTCCACCAGCGTGTGGCGGTGCTCCGGGTGGACAGCGGGAAGATAATCTGATTCCATTGGGAATCTTAGGTTTTCGTACACTTATTGGGAAATTCGTTTTTCCTGTACTGCTGAAGTTTCTTTTTGGTAAACGGTATCTTTCTAAAAGAAAAAGAAAAAAAAAAAAAAGCATGACGGAGAACGTGAGGCGTGTGGGTGTCCTCGGATGACCAGCACTGTACTCGTGAATCTGTGTCTGCAGCGGACAGCATGGGGCTGTTCCCTCTCCGATCCGAAGTAAAGAACTTGGCAGAACTCACACTGTGCCTGCTCATTTGTTCTGTCGCCTTCCCTCCCTTCGTGCCCCCGCCTCCTGCCTCTCCCTCCGATCCTGGTCCTCTAGGGCCTGGTTCTCCACCCTCCTGATGCCGCGACCTGCCAACACAGCTCTTCATGCTGTGGTGACCCCCAACCATAAGATTATCTTCATCGCTACTTCATAACTGTGATTTTGCTACTGTTAATGAATCGTAATGTGAATATCTGTGTTTTCCGATGGTCTTAGGCAGCCCTGACAGCGGTTCTCAACCTGTGGGTCACCTGATCTAAAGTCTCGGCTGACCCATCAGATGTGTGTCCCCGGAGGAGGCAGCCCGCCCGCCCGCCTGCCTGCCCACATGAACCGCGACCTTCCTTTGCCAGCACTGTGGGACACGGGTTACCAATCCCCCCATCCCCCCCATGGGGGATGTTCCGTTGGCAGGCGTGTGTGTGTGCGTGTGTGTGTGTGTGCCTAGTCCATATTAATGCTCCTTAAAAAGTCATGGGAAACATTTAAGAACTGGTTGTTGGAGGCGCCGGTGGGTCAGAGAGGCGGGGGTTCTATGTTGGTGAGAAAGTGAGGTGCTTTCCCTCCAGGCTGGAGGTGTCCGTGAAGGTGCTGGTTTCAGCGTGTGTCTCGCTCAGAGAGGTTGCCCGTGGCTTCCAGCTCTTGCTTGGACCAGGGACCGGCTGACTTCACACGTTGCCACCGTCTGGTCCTCAAGATTAAGGGCCCCCCTGTGTGTCCGTCCGTCCCGTCGTGTGTCTTACCGTTCCTTGCATCTGGGTCTTCCGTGAGCCTTCAGTTCTCTGCCTGGGCTCAGCATTCCTGGGTCGGGTAAGCGTGGGCAGTAACAGTCACCCCCTTAGTGACTGTGCGTTCTTCCCGTCCCTCCCCCATCAAATGCCCAGTGTGTGTGAGCTGTTGGCCGTGCCCGGTGGACTAGGGTTTGAGCTTTCCATTCTATGGGCGGTCAGGAGAGAATGACCGCTGTGAGCGCAGGACTCGATATTAAAATATATATTTTATTTATTTCAGAGAGGAAGGGAGAGGAAGAGCGAGATGGAACCATCAATGATGAGTCATTGATTGGCTGCCTCCTGCACGCCCCACACGGGATGGAGCCCACAACCTGGGCATATGCCCTGACCGGCAATCAAACTGGTGACCTGGTTCATGGGTTGACGCTCAGCTGCTGAGCCACACTGGCCAGGCTGGGCCCCGTATGGCTGTGATGTGCTCACAGCCATGACCTCCCTTGTGACAGGGTGTGGCTATCAAGGTCACTCTGTAAAAATCCCAGAGCTTTGCTAATGTTTTTATCACTGATGACAACATCATCTCGATTGGATAGTCACCTAGAGTTTTATCCGTTCCTTCCATCCTAACACGGATGTCTTAATGTGTTAGTCACGCATCAGGAATGTTGGTGGGGGACATGCCTCTCAGTTAACTTTTCAGAAAGTACACGTTGAAGTGTAAAACTGGCGTCGCCGATTTTGCCAGGATCGATGGGCTGCGGTGATGGATGGGATGAGTTTATCCTCCCGCGCCCTCTGAACTGTCCGCGTGGGCCCCCGCTGACTGGCTCTCTTACACTCGACTGGGGAGGACAGCTCCGTGTCATAGTTACCCCTCCAGATTGCCCTCTGGATGGTGCATGGTGAGATGCTTAGAGGACGGAGCTTGCCAAGGGAGCGGGGGGGGGGGGGGGGGGGCTTCCCAGCCTCGGCATCTCAAGGCGAAGGCACTGCCGTTCTGTCAGGACATTGTGGCCAGAATCCGTGTTCATGTTTATGAACACATGTCAACACATGCTGCTTGGTACTCAGCACGACAAGCCAGGTCCCAGCGCAGACGTCACTCACGTGGTGGGGAAATGTGGCCGAGTCCTGGTGAGGCGTGTCCTCGGGGGCCTTGTCCTTAGGAGGTGTGTCCTGGGAGGCGTGTCCTCGTGAGCCGTGTCCTGGTGAGGCGTGTTGACTTTGCACCTGAGGCCCCGTCTTTCCAGCAGCGGTAACGAGCTCCAAGAATGGGGTGTGGACAGAATGATCAACCAGAGGAATTGCCCAGAAACACACCCGCTCGCCATCCGGCGTCCAATATTGACTCGGGCGGCTCTGAGTAGATGGGCCGCTGGTGTGTGGATTGCCCTCTCCTGGCCCTTTTCCTCTCAGGCCTCGGCCGCTGCCTTTTCCCCTTAAGTCTGAGCCTGATCCGTCGCCCGCGGAGGGAGACGGGCCTTCTGAGAGAGGGAGCCAGAGGGAGGGAGGGGGATAGTGCGCCCCCTGGGGGGTCACGGCCTGGAGGTGCCTCCGGGGTGGA
Source organism: Pipistrellus nathusii (assembly GCA_963693515.1). Lineage (NCBI taxonomy): Eukaryota > Metazoa > Chordata > Mammalia > Chiroptera > Vespertilionidae > Pipistrellus > Pipistrellus nathusii. Next base: position 2,206,468 of record OY882872.1, read on the forward strand.
TGGGGAGAAAGGCTGGATGTCGTAGGAGCAGAGACTGGGCAGCCAGGGAGTCAGTGGCCCCCACCTGCACGTCCCAGCGGGTGTGGCTGGGTGTTTGCGCCTCCTCCCGTTTAATGTAAAGTCCCGGACTCGGACTCCCTGTGGCTGTGGCTCCTTCTCCCGCAGCAGCCGGCTGCCAGCGAGGTCTCCGCCGGGCAGGCAGTCTGGCAAATTCATTCCGAGTGTTGGCTCATCTTTTTTTTTTTTTTTTTTTTTTTTTCAATATATATTTTTATTGATGTTAGAGAAGAAAGGAGAGGGAGAGAGAGATACATCAGCAATGAGAGAGAATCACGGACCGGCTGCCTCCTGCACGCCCCACACTGGGGATGGAGCCCACAACCCAGGCACGCGCCCTGACCGGGAGTCGAACCCTGACCTCCTGGTGCATAGGTCGACGCTCAAACGCTGAGCCCCGCCGGCCGGGCCGGAGTCTCGGTTTATCTTAAAGGCGCTGTTGTCAGGAGCGGCTGTCAGGGGGCGGCCTGGGGCAGGCTGTTCGGTGGACGAGGCAGCGGCACCTCTGGGATGAGAGAGATCTCGGTGGTCGGCCAGTTCTCTGAGTGTAAACTGCCTTCCTCGTCCAGGCTGGCTTCCATGCCATGCACGCTTTCCCGTCTCGTCATTACGCCCCTGGGCACGCCGGCCTGCTGGGCCCTTCCCCCCTCCACTGACTCTCCGAAACGTCAGACCCCCTCTCTCCGATGTCCAGGGGCCCCTTGTCAGTCAGTCTATTGCAAGCCCCGTGGCCCCCAAAGGACCCAGAGGCTCCTCACAGGTGTCTGTCCTCACGGCCAAGTGCGCACGCACCTGCCAGCGCGAGGGGGGCGGGGCGGCCGGGCTTCTCAGCGGGCCGTGTACACGGACGTGTGCCGTTAGCAGGGTGGCGAGCCCGCGTGTGTCGGTGTGTAATAGCCCGTGTGTGCGCGCGTGTTAGTGTGTAATAACCGTCTTGTCTGTTTCCTCCCACCAGCGCTGCCGTGTGTGCTGAGAAGCTCGGACTCCTGGGAGGTGCTGGAGGTCTGACTGGCCCCCGGAGCCCCGGTCTGCCCCGCGGCTGCTGCCGAGGCGCCGGGCGCTTCCGGAAAGACGGAGAGACCACGGATGACATGCCGACGCCTCTGAGGCCCCGCCGCCCGGCGCCGCTGTCCACGCCGCGAGGGGTCGCGTCCGGAAGCTTTTTTTTTTTTTTTTTTTTTTTTTTTAAGCTGCCGCCGCTGATGTCTTCGAAGATGCCCGTTGTTTTCCGTGAGGATTTTATAAACCACGTTTCTACGCTCCGCCGTCCCCCGTGCCCACCGGGGGCTCACCCCGTCCCCCACTTCAATAAAGGCTCCTTCCTCTTCCAACCGCTGGTCTGGGCCTCTCTGTGACGCCCGGCGGCTGCGTTTCCTCAGTTTACCTTGTCGCTCCAAAGACAGCCCCGTCGACAATGAGACCTTTTCCCCACAGCGAGGGCCCTTGTTGGGGTTCATCCTGGAGTCGCAGGCATGGGGGGACGGCGGGGGGGTGCCTTTAGGAGCTGGTTTCCCTCCGCCCGGCCGGGTGCTGGGCAGAGGCAGGCATTGGCACCGCCCAGCCCCCGCCAGGCTGGCGGCGGCTCCCATCTGCCCTCGCCCACCCGCGTGATCCTCTGCTTTCCTGCGAGGGGCCCTGGGAGACGGACGCTTCACCGCGCGGCCCGCTGGAGTCCTGCAGGTTTTTGCTTCTCCTGAGAGCGGGGGAAGCAGGGTCCTAGCCGCCTGCACCAAACCATTCCTCGGAGTGGCGTTGGCGGCCATGGCTGGCCCCGTGGTGCCACCTGGACCCACGGTGCTCCCTGGACCGCCCGAGTGGGCACGTGCACGGAGCCCCGGGCTGGTTTGGTGTGAACAGGAGTCTAGACAGCCCCCTGCTCCACCCGCTCGCTTCTTCCACATTATTTTTTAAAAATATATATTTTATTGTTTTTTACAGAGCGGAAGGGAGAGGGATAGAGAGTTAGAAACATCGATGAGAGAGAAACATCGATCAGCAGGAGGTGTGCAGGAGGCAGTTGATCGATGTTTCTATCTCTCTCTCTTCCTCTGTATACAATCAATAAAATATATTTAAAAAATAAAAATAAATTGAGTCCATTTATCCCCTTGTAAGTAAAATGCTTTCTACTTTTTTAAAAAAAATGTTTTTTTTTTATTGATTTCAGAGAGGAAGGGAGTGGGAGAGAAACAGAGAGAGAAACATCCAGGATGAGAGAGAATCATTTATTGGCTGCCTCCTATGCGCCTCCTACTGAGGATGGAGCCCTTAACCAGAATCGAACCCAGGACCCTTCAGTCTGCAGGCCGACGCTCCACCCACTGAGCCAAACTGGCTTGGGCTGCTTTCTACTTCTTGCCTGCCAACACACACACACACACACACACACACACACACACACACGCCATTTAAACCGCAAACAGATCTCACATGATCCATTTGGAAAGAGCATCGGTTTGTGAATACATGCGTATGTTTCTAAAGCAAGCAACCAGCCCCTGTTTGCAAACGGGATTAAAACGGTGCTGACGAGGGCTCCATTAGAGATTTTAAAACGCCGACGCTGAGTGCCGGCACCCAAGTGGCCGGAGGCGGGCCTGTGAGAAGCATCCAGGGGTCCGTGGACTCTGTGTCCGTTCAGAAGTGCTCCCGCCGCCTTGGGCTGCAACCGAGCTTTTCTCCTCCACCGCCCGGCAGGCGGCGTCACCGACGTGGCCTTTTGGCGCAAGCACGCAAAATAGCGGGAAGTGGTTACTCCCCCATCTCCCTAAAATCCGGTTCAGGAAAACAGCTGTCACCCAGCAGGCAAGGCGGTGGGTGGGCCCCAGTGGCTCAGTGGGTAGAGCGTCTGATCTCCTCTGCTGCCTTCACACATCTTCCTGGGTGAGCCTCCTCTTCAGACACCATGTCTTCCGTGGCTGCTGGGGCTGGCTGTGTTAGTCTGGTGCAGTGGCCGGCAAACTCATTAGTCAGCAGAGCCAGAAACTAACAGGACAGCGATTGAAATCCCTTTGGAGAGCCTAATTTTTTACACGTAAACTCTATAGGTGGGTGCATTTTATTAACTTCATTAGGGTCCTCCTGAGCCGGCCTTTGCTCAGCACTCAAGGGGCCAGAGAGCCGCCTGTGGCTGGCGAGCCGCAGTGTGCCGACCACGGGGCTGGTGGGAGCTGGTATCTAAGAGCTCTCCCTCCCTCCCATGGCGGCCGGTCACCCAGCACCACCCGGGGCAGCCGCCCCTTCCTCCCCGGAGGCCCATCCGGGCGCTAACAAGCTCATCTGGGATTTTTATTTATTTTATTTTATTTTTATTTTATTGATTTTGTACAGAGAGGAAGGGAAAGAGATAGAGAGTTAGAGACATCGATGAGAGAGAGTCATCGACCAGCTGCCTCTTGCACACCCCCCCCCCCCGGGGATGTGCCCGCAACCAAGGTACATGCCTTGACCAGAATCGAACCCGGGACCTTTCAGTTCCCAAGCCGACGTTCTATCCATTGAGCCAAACCGGTCCCGGCTCATCTGGGATTTTTTTTTTTTTTTTTAAATATATTTTATTGATTTTTTTGTACAGAGTGGAAGGGAGAGAGATAGAGAGTTCGAAACATTAATGAGAGAGAGTCATTGATCAGTTGCCTCTTGCACACCCCCTACTGGGGATATGCCCACAACCAAGGTACATGCCCTTGACCAGAATCGAACCCGGGCCCTTCAGTCCCCAAGCCGACGCTCTATCCATTGAGCCAAACCGGTCCTGGCTCATCTGGGATTTTTAAAAAATATATATTTTATTGATTTTTTTACAGAGAGGAAGGGAGAGAGATAGAGAGCTAGAAACGTCGATGAGAGAGAAACATCGCCCAGCTGCCTCTTGCACATCCCCCACTGGGAATGTGCCCACAACCAAGGTACCTGCCCTTGACCGGAATCGAACTTGGGACCCTTCAGTCCACAGATCGACGCTCTACCACTGAGCCAAACAGGCTTCGGCTCACCTGGGATTTTTAAAATTGATTTCAGGGGGAGAGAGAGAGAGAGAGAGAGAGAGAGAGAGAGAGAGAGAGAGAGAGAGAAACATCCATGTGAGAGTTTCCCATCGGTTGCCTCCTGCACGCCCCCTACTGGGGATGGACCACACAACCGGGGCCTGTGCCCTGGCTGGGAATGGAACCCTGACCTCCTGGGTCCTAGGTCCACGCTCAGCCTCGGAGCCCCGCCCCAGGCTCACCTGGGTGCTGGGTAACGCGCACCTGAGCACCCCAGGCCTGCGGGGGTCAGGAGGAAGGGGACGCCAGCCCTCTTTGGAAAGCAGGACCTCAGCCCAGCTGCCCGAGGCGTTGGTGCAGGCTGGGGCTCCGAACGGATGAGGTACAGCTCTTGGGAGCCATGCCAGACCTGCTCAACCGGATCAGGGTGGGGCTGTGGTGTGCGTGTGCGCGCCTGTGCGCGCGCGTGTTGTGCACTTTTTTTCATGAGGCCTCTGGGCGATGCGGACGCTGGCCCCGTCGCAGAGTCACCGCGGACAGAGCCTGCCACGGGGCTGTGCCCGGAGGTGCCCCCACAGGTGGGGCTCCCGGGCAGTTGGGGTGAGCGGAGGCGTGGGCGCCCTCCCTCCTGCCGGTTCCCGTCTGCTGCTGGGAGAGCCGGTTGGGGCTCCGGGTCACGGTGACAGGTGGCTGCAGTCATAGCATCGCTCCCTGCAGGAGGGGGCGGCCGGCTCCTGGACTCACCCTGGAGGGGCCGGGGAGCCGGGGAGCCGGGGGGCCCTACCGCCCGGGGCCCCTCCCTCCCCAGGGTCGACCTTGGCTCAGCACACGGGCCTCAGGTGGGCTCTGAGGGGCGGAGGGCGGGGCCTCGTGCAGCGTGGCCGTGGCTGTGATGAGCATCAGGTGTGCCGGCCACCACGCCAGTTCGGGGACGGGGCGTCCTGGCTGCTCACACCTTCCCAGTGAGGCCTTGGGGAGCAGCAGTGACCTCGCCGGGAGAGTGGCCCGGCTGCAGCCCAGAGGGCCCCGAGCCCCGTCAGAGGCTGTGGACCCGTCTCCGCCGTCTGGAGAGGAAAGCGGATCCTCACCGGCCGGCATCCCGCCCGGTTCCTCAGGGGTCCCTGCGGGGTTGTCCCCCAAGGTAAGCGGGGTGCCGGCCCCGGACTCCGCCACGGGGCTCCCAGCGGACCAGGCTTTGTCCACCTGGGGCCGCAGGGCCAGCTGGCGCCTGTTACACCGTCGAGTCCCCATCTTTTCTGGGAGGATCGGGCGGGATGGGCCGGAGCGCCTGCTGCCGGGCCGCCAGCGGGGGGCGCCTGTGCGCGCCGCCCGTCCCCGCTGGACCCGCCCGCCCGCGGCCCGGGCGCTGACGCCGCTCCGCTGGGGCGGGAAGGGCCGGGCCGGAGCCGGAGCAGGTGAGCGCGGGCCGCGGGGCCGCGGGGAGGCGGAGGGGGGGGGGGGCGCAGGGAGAGGGAGGGAGAGGCCGGGCTGCGCCGGGGGCGCCCGCGGGCTCCTCGGGTGGAGGCTGAGCCGGCCCTCCTTCGGCTGCCTTCCCGGCTTAGGTCTGCCTGGCTGGGGGCTGGGGACCGGCTCCCCGCGCCCTCCCTCCGCCCTGGGCCCCGCTCGGGCTCCTGGGGGGAAGGGGGGGAGGGAGAATGTGCCCCCATAGGGCCCGGGCTGGCTGGCGGGTTAGGGGCCCAGGGCCCGTCCCCTCTCCAGGACAGGCCGGCGGGGGACACAGCGCTGCCCAGGCCGCCCCGCCCCTCCTGAGGGGAAGCTGGGCTTAGGGGGCGGCGTGGTCAGTGTCCCGCTCGGACGAGCTGACAGTGTCCGCACACAGCCGGCCCTGGGACAGCAGCGCCCACTTAGGTCCAGGCCAGGGTCCCCCGGTTCTGCCCCGGCCTCCGTGGCTGGGAACCCCCGGGGTGGTGCGGGCGATGGCTTTGTTCTGACGGCCCACGGCCGCCGAGGCCATGTTGTGGGCGGCCTGAGCATCCTGGGATTTGGTGTGGGGTGTGGGGTGTGGGCTGTGGGGTGGGGGGTGGGGGGTGGAACGGATGCCCGGAGAAATGGTAGCTGAGTTCTGGGGGAGTCAGAGGCCCTGGGGGTTTTCTCGGTGTGGGGTGCCCTCTCACCCCCTTGTTTGAGGGTCCACTGCGGTCTGTTGGAGGGAAAACAGCCCTGGAGGAGCCTCCGGAGACAAGCCCGGGCTTGGGGCTGGAAGCAGTCCGCGCGGAGCCAGCGGTGGGCGGGGCGGGGGCGCAGATGGGACAGTGGAGATGGGGCCGGCTCACTGGGGGGACCCCGAATCTCGCCTCTGCATGAAGGAGCTGGGCCGGGCGGAGACGTGGCCGGGACGGGGTGCTCCTGGCCTCTGACGGGAGGGGGCAGGGGGAGCCCTCCAGTGCAGGAGGCATGACGCCCCTTGAACGGTGGGGTCCTGAGTCAGGGCCGGAGTGATGAGCCCCACCTCTCAGGCCCCGTCCGTGTGGCTGGGCACAGAGGGTGGCAGATGGGGGACAGTGGCTGATGCTGACTCGGGTAAGGGAGCCTGAGTGGCAGGCAGGTCTGGCCAGGGCCTGTTCGGAGGCGGTACTAAGCCCACTGGCCAATGGGAGTGATGAAGCGGCTGCACTTTGACCCCAGACACCTGTAGCGAGGCGCCCCCCCCCTTCCTGGCAGGCCAGCGGGGGCAGGAGCCTTGAGGGAAATACCTTCGCTGAGTTTGTTGCTGGATCTCTCTGTTGTTTACGCTTTCTGTGTTTTCAGAATCAGTGCGATGGGGAAGCAGCGCAGAGCTTGATTCCCCTCTGGCTGGTTCTGGAAAGGCCTCCCGAGCAGCTCTGCTGGTTGGAGACAGCACTGGGTTTGCCCGGGGGTCGGAGGCTGTGCAAGCTTCTTGTTTTAATAGGGTGGCCGAGGGGGCGGGGGGAGGGACGGGTTCTGAGGCTTTCGGCACCAATTAGCCCCTAACCCCAGCAGCCTGGACCTCGGGCCCAGGAGCCGCTCCTCGGCTCCCCTGTGTCCCTGTGCGCCTGCTGGCCTCTGGCCGCTGGAGAGCTAGCGGATGGGGCCAGGGTGATGGTGGCCCCTCCAGAGGGGACCAGGCTGGGGCGATGGTGGGAGCCTCCAGGCTCTGATGCACCCCCATTTGGGAACTGCAGAGAGAGTGGTTTCCCAAGCCGTCTGGCCCAGGTCCCGGGAGGCGAGGATGGCCCCCTCGCTGCGGAGTTTGGGGTCAGCTGGCAGGCTTCTCCTCTCTCAGGACTGCTGTGTGGCCCCCAGAGCCCCCAGGGTGAGCGCTCCCTCCCGCCCCCTCCAGCCCTTACTGCGCCTCCCTCTGTAAACCCTTCCCCCTGCTGGTGGGGGGGCGCAATGGGCCTCAGGACGCTCAGCCCCCGGGGCGGCTGACCTTGGGGTCCCCTGCAGCGCAGGGGTGTGTGGTCGGGATGTGGCTCTGGGGCAGGTGCCTGTCTCTGCCTTTGGACAGGGGCACTTGGGCTGGAGGGTCACTTTAAGAGGGGGACCGAGAAAGGCCGGAGATGCTGTCCCCAGGCCGGCAGGCCCGCTCCTGTGGCCAGCTGTGGGGGGCTGGGAGGGCTGGGGTGGGGGTGAGGGTGGGCCCTCTCCTGTGGCCAGCTGTGGGGGTGGGGGGGCCGGGGTGGGGTGGGGCGGGCGTGGGGCTGTGCAGGGGCTGGCCGCCCAGCTGGCGTGTGCGGGAGGGCCGCTCGCCTGCCGGCCAGCTGTTTGCAGACAGAGCGCCGTCCGCAGTCATTAACGGGGCGATCACTCGCGAGGCCTCTGTCTGGAGGACGGAGCTGGGGCTCCGGAGGGAACGCGGGGTGCTCCCCACTGTGTGACTTTGGGCCGGTGCGCCCACCTCTCTGAGCTCCCGTCTCTCACGTGTGAAAGGAGACACGGAGGAGGCCCTGCCAGAGGCTGCGGAGAGGTCCAGGCAGCACGGGATGGGGCGGTGGGAGGACTGGGTGGGACAGTGGGGCCGGGTTCGGTTGGCATGGTGACTGTTTATGGGGCCTTTTCTCAGGAAGGGTGCAGCCAGTCCCCCCTCCACCCCGCCCGCAGCCCCAAGCGGGGGACCTGGCTCTCTGGAAGGGGTGCGGGGTGGGGTGCCGATGGCTCGGAGGAGGGGCCCAGGCCGCAGTCTCCGTCTTGGCTGGGTGTGTGAGGGTGAGCTCCCCCTCTCCCCCCTCCCAGCCTCTGGTCCCTCCTCTGTAGAGTGGGGACACACCTCCGTGCTGGAGGGCGGGCCTGGCAGCCTTGGGCAGGTGCTTTGCATGTGGCTGGAGGAGGGTAGGGTGTTTGGCTTCTGGTTCCGCACCAGTCGGGGTGCAGGGTCAGCAGGTGCCCAGGGGGCACAGCAGGCGGGGGGGGCAGGCTGCCAGGCCTCCTCCCTGACCTGTGGCTCTTCCTGCCAGTGCCCGCCTCGCAGCCAGAAAGCCTGAGGGGTCCGGTCGGGGGGACCCAGCTCCCCTCCTCTCGAAGCAGCCGCGCCGTGCTGCACGGCCGCCCCGCGGGCGTTTTAACCACGCGGCCGGGGAGCCTGAGAGTCCGTGCCCGCTGCCGCCGAAGGAAGCGGCTGTGCTGAGTGAGTGGAGCCGTGGGGGTGTGGGGGCAGGTGGTACCGGAGCCTGGCCGGGCCGTGCCCCTGTGCTGGTCGTGAGGGCTGTTTCCGTACGTGTGCGGGCGGAGCACTGTGCTGGGAGCCGGCGGCAGGTCTGCCTCCGTCGGGGGTCCTTCCGTGAAGACGGGCCCTCTCCGCTTCCTGGGCCCACGGGCTGGACGGGGGTGTGGTCAGGCTGCGTCTGGGGGCGTGGAGGTCCCAGGCGCCAAGCGCGCCCCACCCCGCCCCCCTGGGTGAACTGCTTTGCGGTCAGAGGATGAGATGAGACAGAGGCTCCAGGAGAGGCTAGAAGCCTGTCTGCCGGCTGGGAGGAGGAGGAGGAGGGAGGGGGGGAGGAGGGAGGGGGGGAGGAGGGGGAGGAGGAAGAGGGGGAGGAGGAGGGACGGGGGGAGGAGGGAGGGGGGGAGGAGAGGGAGGGGAGGAGGAGGAGGGGGAGGAGGAGGAGGAGGAGGAGGAGGAGGGGAAAGAGGATGAGGGGGAGGAAGGAGAGGAGGGAGAGGAGGAGAAGGAGGAGGGGAAGGAGGAGGGAGGAGGCTGTGGAGGGTGGAGGAGGAGGGGAAAGAGGATGAGGGGGAAGAGGGAGAGGAGGAGAAGGGGGAGGAGAGAGAGGGGGAGGGGGAGGAGAGAGAGGGAGGAGGAGGGAGGAGGCTGTGGAGGGGAGAGGAAGAGGAGGAGGAGGGGAAAGAGGATGGGGAGGAGGAGGGAGAGGGGGAGGAGGAAGAAGTCTCGTTCTCACCGTTGCCAGCTCAGAAGTGAGTGGGGGTCACCTCTCCCCAGGAGGCTCCCATGACGTGGCTGCCAAACTGACCCGCACCCACTTCTCCCAGGGAGAACCGGGGGGAACAGCCGCTCCGAGCGGCCAGGGGAGGTGGCACGCGGGAGACAGAGCGCCCCGCCCCCTCGCTCAGCTGCCTGGCCATCGCTGCCGCCCCCCCAACCCCAGCCTCCTGACGTTGTTCCTTCGCTCCTAACTGCCCCTTCAGTGTCCGGCATCTCCCTCTGTGTGCTTTTCAAAAACACTGTTGATTGGTTCCAGAGTGCGGAAGGGAGAGGGAGAGAAAGGTGGAAGCGCCCATGACGAGAGAATCACCGATCGGCTGCCCCTCCTGGGGGTCCAGCCCACAACCCAGGCACTGGACCGGGAATCGAACCCGCGACCTTGATTCATGGGTCGACATCCAATCCCTGAGCCACACTGGCCTTCCTCCCCGGAATGGCCCGGTGGGGCGGGGACGGACCGCGTCCGGTGGTGTCGCCCAGCGGCCAAGTTTTTCAAAGGAAACGAGGCCTGGGGCTGGCAGAGCAGCTGCTTTCACATCTGTTCCTTCAGCATCCTCCGCGGTTACTCAACAGCCTGACCCCGGCTGCCCTTCCCTGGCCCGGCCCTGTCGCCCCGGGTTGGGGTCAAGGGGGCCCTGGGAGCCGGCCCCTGCCCCCGCCGTCTCTGCCAACACGCCGAAGGTCCCCCCTCCCCTCTGGCACCGGGACGGGGCCTGTTCCTGCCCCGGAGGGGCCGGGCGGGGCCATAGGCCATGGCGCGGTGACCTCTCACGCGTTTGTGGGTGGCTCTGCGGCTCACCCCTCCACCCCTCAGCACCCGAGGAGGAGTCGGGGGGCCCTGATCTAGCCTGTAACGTGTACCTGACCCCGGGCTGCTCTGCTCTGGACACCCCGCTCCCTGCTGTGAAGAGAGGGGTGGTCCTGAGCTCCTTCCTGGGCCCCGGCCCCCTGGCCCGGGAGGGGGAGCCCCGGCGCACCCCGGGGCCCTGAAGCTGAGTGACGTGATGGTTGGAAGATCGGTCCAGGTCCCCAAGGCTGAGCCCGCCCCAGCGAGGTCACCCCCAACCCCCACCCCCCGGGCGGGTGCAGAGACGCAGGCACTGGCCGCACGGAGTGGGCTGAGTTCCCATGGGAGAAGCTGGGTGCGGACCAGTGTGGCAGCCATGTCATGGGGGCGTGTCTGGGGGAGAGGTGACCCCCAGTCCCTTCTGAGCTGGTGGTGAGGTGGCCCGGTCAGCACGGGGGCCAGGGACCTGCTTCCGTGGGCGGCAAGCTGGTGCTGGGTTTGATCAGGGGCCGCGTGGTGGTGGGGCCCCCCACGGGCTGACGGGAGGTAAGCGAGGGGCGGCGGGATGCTCTGCGCTGTTTTGTTGTGTGTGTGTGTGTGTGTGTGATGGTGTGATGGTGTGAGGGTGTGTTGGTGCAGGGGTGTGAGCAGCAGGAGGCTGGTCACCAGAGGCCGCCCCTGTGCCCGCCCCCAGCCCCGTCCCCGGCCTCAGACTGAGCGCGCTCCCCGCGGAGCTGAGACAGAGGGTCCAGGGCTGTGTCTCCCTGCGCGGCCGGGCCACACCCGTTTCTCAGTGGACACCGGGCGGCGGGTCCCCCAGGAGCAGGGAGCGGTCACCCAGCGGAAGGAGGGTCCGGGTAATGCCCTCCGTGGAGAGGCCCGGGGCCCAGAGGAGGGGGCGACGGGCACTCGGAGGGCTTCCTGGAAGAGGTGGCACCCGCACTTGCTCAGGAGGGCGAATGGCATTCTCGGCAGCCGGCGTGGCAGAGGCCGGGCAGGGGGAGGCAGCCGGGGGGCAGGGCCAGGGACCTGGCGTGCGGGGTCAGGGGGAGGAGCCAGGCTTTGGCCCAGGAGGCACAGCGAAACTGGGAGGGACTTTTTAAAAAATATATTTTATTGGCTTCAGAGAAGAAGAGAGAAACATCCATGATGAGAGAGACTCACGGACCGGCTGCCTCCAGCACGCCCCCCACTGGCGATTGAGCCCACAACCCGGGCCTGTGCCCTGACCAGGTGGACTGTGACCTCCTGGTTCCTAGGTTGACTCTCAACCACAAGCCACAGCTGCCGGGCTGTGGAGGGTCCTTGCCAGGGGATGCAGGGGGTACAGGCAGGAACGAGGGATGGAGCTGAGGGGACGCCTCTGCCCTGGCACCGGGGCCTTCCTCAGGTGCCCGGGGCGATAGGGAGGGGGCAGCTGATGGGTGATACTCTCATCATGCAGCAGGAGGGGCCCCACGCACCCAGGGGCGCTGCCTGGGCTGGGGGCGCAGACGGGCGGGGCGGGGGGTGCAGGCAGTCGGCAGCCAAGAGTCTGACCGCTGTCCCCTCTGGGGAAGGAGCGGGAAGGGGGCCCGGAAGGGCAGGAGGTGTCCGCCGGGAACGCGGGGCCCCTCCCCACTCTGTTCCCCACGGGAGGGTTTCCTGGGGGGTAAGAGGCGGACGATGAGGTGCTTCCCGTCTCAGGAGGCCTCTCTGGCTGCTCCCAGGCCCCTTCCCTGCTGCGTCGCCGCCGAACCCCAGGACCCCAGGGGAAACTGAGGCCGCAGAAGGGGGTGAGGTTTGATTCCTGGCCTCGGGGGTTCTCTGGGGCTCTGGCCGTGGGCCCGGGCCTGGCCCCACTCGGCTGGGATTGGAGAGGCAGCCGCTGGGCTGGAGACCGCGGGCTCTCAGAGACGGATGAGGCCCCCACGATGTGGGAGGGGAAACCGAGGCCCCGGTCCCGCGTGTGAGCGGCGGGGCGGGGGCGAGCGGCTGCCAGGCCGCTCACTGTGCATTAAGGGAGCCATTTGCCCCCCCACCCAACCCCCGCCCCCGGGCGCCCGGGGCTCCTAATGGAGGCCTCTGGTGCGTGGTTTATTTTCACTTTTTGGAAACGGCTCCAGCTTAAAGCTTCCAATTTCCATGAAGTCACGGGAGCCGGGAGCCGGGCCTGACGGCCACCCCCACGCCAGCAGAGGGCTCGCTGCGGCGGGGGGGGGGGGGGGGGGGGCCCGCGGAGCAGGAAGTGTGGGTCCCAGGCGTGACTCACCGCGTTAGGTAGCCGGGAGCCGCCGCACACGTGGGAGCCGCCGGCCACCTGCGAGCCGCCCAGCCCCCGGCCCCGCGGCCCAGGGGCCCCGCAGGAGAGCCAGGTAACGCTGGGCGCGGGGTGGGGGCGCCCTCTGTCCCACGGCTGGGCCCTCGGGACCGCCAGACACCGCACCAAGCGGCAGGGGATGGACAGGGTGGGAATGGAGAGGCTCTGGGCCTCCCGGGCAGACAGCGGGGGCCTGGCTCCTGGACAGTCACCGGCTCCTCACCTCGCTGGTCCCCGAGATGCCCTTCGTCTGCCCTGTCGCGCCTGGATGTCTGGGAGCCCAGGGCTGTCCCAGGCACAGACAGGTCCGCTCTGCTCTTCCCAGTGGCTGCCCACAGCGAGGAAGGCGCTGGAGTGATTTTACGAGGCTGAGAAAATAAACAAACAGCAGCTCTGGAGGGAGCATGCCGAGACGGAGCAGATGCCTGTCCCGCGGCCAGCTCCGGCCGCCGGCCGCCCAGCCCATGGCCAGCTCCGGCCGCCGGCCGCCCAGCCCATGGCCAGCTCCGGCCGCCGGCCGCCCAGCCCATGGCCAGCTCCGGCCGCCGGCCGCCCAGCCCATGGCCAGCTCCGGCCGCCGGCCGCCCAGCCCATGGCCAGCTCCGGCCGCCGGCCGCCCAGCCCATGGCCAGCTCCGGCCGCCGGCCGCCCAGCCCATGGCCAGCTCCGGCCGCCCAGACGCCCAGCCCGTGGCAATGGGTCCTTCCAGGCCTCTCCGCCCACACGCTCCGACCCGGCCACATGGACACACACACGGGGAGAAGCGCCTTCCCCGGTGCCTGCGGGAGTGGGGACAGGGGGCACCGGGGCTTCCTCTGTGGCCGGCCCTGGTCGGGGCCAGCTGGGCTCGGAGCCGCAGCCCTGGCCCTCGGCCTGGACGGGCGGCCGGTGTCTGGGCTGCTCGGCCGGGGAGCACAGCTGGGCGATGAGCGGGGTCTTTCTCGGGGGCCCCTGCAGCGTGGCCTCAGGGTACTGGCCTCTCCGTGAACGGGCGGCTCAGTTGTCAGTCAGGAACACGTTCAGAAGAAGCCCTCCCTGATGACCTTGAACTTGACTTCATGATGCGCCTTTGCCAGGAGGAGGCTAAGGGAGAGACTGAGATGCGACTCCAGGAGAGGAAGTGTGGAGGGCCCAGCGGCCGGCCGGCAGGAAGTGCGGGTCTGGGGGTGCTGTCGGGGGGCGGGGGCGGGGGGCGGCTGCAGGTCTGCCTGCCTCCTGCCGGCCCCGGGCTTCCTGGGGTTTTCCTGGGCCCGGGTGTGGTGTGGGTGCGGAGGAGGGGAGGCTGGCGCTGGTTCCGGATACTCGGCCCGAGAGGGAAGGTGTGGATGTGGGGGCGTCTGCCGTGGTTCTCTGTGGGAAAGGAGTGGCATTTCGGGGTGCCGGTGTGGGGTGGTCTCGGAGGGCCTCGGTGCAGCGAGCCGTGGGGTGGGGCTGGAGTGGGGCCTCCACCCAGGCTTTGGGGGGCTTTTAAGAGGAGACAAAGCCTGGCTTGATGTCGCTTTGGGGCGCGGACCCCTCTTTACAGACTGGGACTGTCACTTTAACCAGCCCTGCCCGCCCCCCCCCCCCCCCCCCGCCCTGTAGGCGTAGTCGGTGACTTCTGTCCCCACCTGCAGGCTCTGTCCTGTCCTGGCCACCCCGTGAGTGGGCCTCAAGGTGTCCCCCCACCTCCCGGCTGCTGTCCGTTTGCTGCACGCTGGACCCGGTGGGGGAAGGAGCGTGGGGGCTCTCGGGCGGAGTGGGGACTCAGGCTCCCGGGGGCGTCCCGGTCTCGGTCTGCACCCCTTGAGCCGGGGCTGGGGCTGAGTCAGGGCCCTTTGGATTTTCCGTATCTCCTGTTTTTTAAAATACGTTTTTGTTGATTTTTATTGAGGAAGGGAGAGGGATAGGGAGACAGAAGCATCAATTGAGAGAGAATCATGGGTCAGCTGCCTCCTGCACGCCCCCCACTGGGGATGGAGCCCGCATCCCTGGCCGTGCCCTGACCGGGAATCGAACCCGGACTGCCTGGTTCATAGGCTGATGCTCAACCCCTGAGCCTGCCGGCATTTTCCATGGCTTTTCACCCCCCACCCCAGGGTCAGGGTGGGGTAGCTGGTGGCCACCCCTCCTCCCTCCTCCCTCCTCCCTCCTCCCTCCTCCCTCCCTCCCTCCTCCCTCCTCCCTCCTCCTGTCCGGGAGGGAGAGCGGGCGGGTGCTCTCTCACTGAGCTGTCCCCCAGTCGGACGATAATGCTCACCCTTTGGGAAGCTGGGCCTCGGGGAGCAGGTGGGCTTTGGTGGGGTGGGTCTCAGGAGGGGGGAGGAGGTGCTGGTGGTGGACTGTGGGAGCATTTACTCCGTGGCCCGGCCAGTGTGGCTGGGTGGCGGAGTGTTGACTCAGAACACGGAGGTCATGGTTCAGTTCGATTCCCGGTCGGGGCACAGGCCCGGGTTGCAGGCTTGATGCCCAGTAGGGGGCGTGCAGGAGGCAGCCCGTCCATGATTCGCTCTCATCCTTGATGTCTCTCTCTCTCTCCCTCTCCCTTCCTCTCCGACATCAATTAAAAGATGTTTTTAAGTTAAGAAGTGAGACGTACGGAGCTTAGCGCTGGGAGTGCCTGGGGCGTGGGTCATGGGAGGGAACGAGATGCCGCGTCTGAGCACCCAGGGGTCGTGTGGAGGTCCCGGGTCCCGCCCCTCCAGCCAGAGCCCGTGACACTGTGGCAGCCGGGGCGCCGGCCCCTCGGCCCCTCCGACCGCGGCAGCGTGAGAGAGCCGGCCGCCCCTCTCTGCGTCTGTGCGATGGGCGCTGTGGCCCCGGGTCCGTGCCGTGGCCCCCGGGTCCGTGCTGTGGCCCCGGGTCCGTGCCGTGGCCCCGGTGGGTCTGTGCCGTGGCCCCCGGGTCCGTGCTGTGCCCCCCGGGTCCGTGCCGTGGCCCCCGGGTCCGTGCTGTGCCCCCCGGGTCCGTGCCGTGGCCCCGGGCCCGTGCCGTGGCCCCGGTGGGTCTGTGCCGTGGCTCCCGGGTCCGTGCTGTGGCTCCCGGGCCCGTGCCGTGGCCCCCGGGTCCGTGCCGTGGCCCCTGGGTCCGTGCTGTGGCCCCGGGCCCGTGCCGTGGCCCCCGGGTCCGTGCCGTGGCTCCCGGGCCCGTGCCGTGGCCCCCGGGTCCGTGCCGTGGCCCCGGTAAGTCCGTGCCATGGCCCCGGGTCCGTGCCGTGGTCCCCGGGTCTGTGCCGTGGCCCCTGGGTTCGTGCTGTGGCCCCGGGTCTGTGCTGTGGCCCCGGTGAGTCCGTGCCATGGTCCCCGGGTTTTTGCCGTGGCCCTGGGTCCGTGCTGTGGCCCTCGGGTCCGTGCTGTGGCCCCGGTGAGTCCATGCCATGGCCCCAGGTCCGTGCTGGGAGGAGGTGCTTGGACAGGAGCCGCTGAGCAGGGAGGTGGCTGACGGCTGTCCTGCTGGGGTGCGGCTCTGCCCGCCCGTCTGGCCTCGGTGGGGCGGGAACCTGCCCCACAGCCTGCGCCCTGGCTGGTTCTCATTCCTGTTTCCTCCCCTGGAGAGGGCAGTGCCGGGCAGGTTTCAGGGAGAGTGGCAGGTGTGGGAAGCACGTCCCGGGCACCTGAGACCCACAGGCCCTGGCCCAGGCCCTCAGCCCCCTCCCGCCACCCGTGGCTCCTGCCAGCCCGGGCCCCAAGGAGTGGCAGCGTGCCCACCCATAGCCATCGGCACCAGCTCCGCTGCCGCTGCCCACGGGATCTCAGGGCCCGCGTCACGGCGTGGCCTTGCCCAGCCCTGGCGACACCGGGTGCGGAGCGGCTGCCAGGCCTGCCCTCCCCACGCGCCATCTCGGTGGCGGCGGGCGGGGGCCGTGGACGGAGCGGGCTCGGCTGCTCTCGGGGGCCTCCGGCTCTTGAGGCTTCCGTAGCCCCAGGGTCATTTCACCGCCGGACCGGCTGGGGGGGGGGCGGCAGCTTCAGCCCCGTGGCTCAGGCAGAAGCCGGTCCTGGGCGGCGGCCGGCGAGCCCAGGCACCGGGGCCTGTGGGGTGCCTGGGACCGTATCCCGCCCGGCCATGGGGTTTGGGCCCGAGAGTCGCCTGTGTGCTGGCGGGTTGTGTCCTGGGAGCTGGCAGCGCATGGCCAGGCCTCTCTGGGTGTCCCTCCCGGGCAGTGGCAGGCCAGGCCCCTGTGCGGGGAGGGTGTGTGTGTGTGTGGGGGGGGCAGGCTCTGCATCCAAACCGGTGGTCTGGGCGGCCCCCCGGAGGAGGCGGCAGCAGGCAGAGGGCGCTGGGGGGGGGGAAGGCAGTGCTCTCAGGCTGCCGTGGGCGGGGCCTGTTTGGGGAACCGAAATCCATCAAATCAGGCAGCCGAAGCAGGCCTGGGGGACCGGCCTGGGGCCTGGCGGAGGTGCCTGCAGGGTGAGCCGGCGATCCTGGGGTCCTGGCAGGTGCGGGGGCAGGGGGACTATCCCGGGAGGCTCGGGTTTGGGTGGGGTGGGATGCTGTGCCCCCATGCCTGCCCGCCGGCCCTGGCTGCGGAGCAAGGGTCTGAGGGAGGACCGAGTGGCCCGGCGTGGGGTGGGGGCTGGCTCCAGGGCCGGCTACGGGGGGGCCCCTCGAGCCCCGTGTGGGTGCCCCCTGTGTGGGCGCCGCCCCGGAAGCCGGGCTGTGGTTTGGGGGTGGTCGGCTGGGCTGCTTCCCTGCAGAAGGGCACTTCCGGGTTGTGCTGGCCGGGCCGGTGCCCGGGGAAATGGCGCCCTCCCCGGGATGGGGGCTGGCGATGCGGGGCCGGACTGGGCCTTTAGTGCCGGGCAGTGGCTGCAGGCGCCGGGATGCCCCCGGGACTCTGGGCATGGCCCGGGGCTTCGGATTCCAGGTGGGGTGCCCTGCCCCCTGCCCTCTCTGTGGTCCGAGGGGACCCTGCAGCGTGGGGGGGGGATCAGGCCGGGCGAGAGGGGCAGAGCTGGGAGGGCTCCTGGCGGCCGGCCTGGGGCTCTGCTCTGCCATGGCCGGGGGTGGGGAGACGGAGGCCGGGCCACCTCGCTGCCCGGGGGGGAGAGGCAGGAAGGGACAGGCTGTCTCCCCAGCATCTCCCTGTCTCCTCTCACCCCCACCCGGCGGCCAAGCTCAGAGCCGTCCCTGCACTGTGTGATCTCGGCCTGTCCGGCCGCAGTGGCCCAGGAAGTCTGCGGGGAGAAGCTCGGAGTCAGCACTTGCCGGCTCGGGGACTTCCTGCAGACAGAGCCCGCGAGGGGAGGCTGGAAGGCTGCCCTCCTCCCCACGTGCCTTCCCCGCAGGACTGTCAGGGCTTTGCTTTGCGATGTGCTCAGGGGACCTCGATGGAGGAGGAGAGGGTTACCGTGGCCTGCCCGTGGCGGACACGGGCGAGGTGGCCACGCGTGACCGCTCGCGGTGCCGGCCCTGGCGGAACACACCTCGGGGGGCGCAGGGGCGGGGGGGAGCCTGGCTGCGGGGTGGGCAGCCTGGGTTGGAGGCTCAGTCCAGCTGCTGCCCGGTGTGGGACTCTGGCTGAGCAGGTTAGGGTGCCAGAGGGCTCCCCTGGCGGGGGGTCAGGGTGGCAGCCCTGGGGGTGCTGCAGGGCTGACGGGGCCCCAGCCTGCCTCGTTGTCTGCCTTTGCCTCCGGCTGGGCCCAGTGGCTGCCCTGTTGTCGGGGGGGGCTTGGGGTTACGCTTTCTCTCCCGTCAGCAGACCTGGGGGGCTTGGGGTGGGGCCAGCGCCCCCGGGAGTTCTCGCTGCCTCAGACCAACACCCCCACACACCCCTGACCCCAGTGGGTAGCGCTCCCTGGAGGCCTAACCGGGCACCACATGGGCTGTCAGCCATGCTGCTTGCCATGGCCCCAGGCAGCACCCCGAGGTGCTGACCACGCGTCTCCGCCCAGTGGCCAGATCGGTCTCAGGCAGAGCGGGGGCCTCACTGCCACCCTGATGATCCTGCCCTCTGACCCGGGTCCCGGGTGCTTGCGCAGCCCCAGCGCTCTGCCCACATCGCCCCATCGGGCCCGCTCAAAGCCCTGCGTGGTCGGTCAGGATGGGAAACTGAGGCACGGAGGTTGTGCAGCTTAGATACTGGGCGCCTAAGACTTGTTTTCTTTCTAAAACAATTTAATGCATTTTTATGTTTCCACACATCGATGCATACATGTGCCCCCTCGCATCAACAAACATGCTAAGCACACACCTTTCCATGTCAGCATACTAACCGTACAGCCACGTTAGTCACCAACCGCCTTATATTGTCCCTTTTATTGTCTATTTATTTAAAAAACCACTCTATTGAGATATGGTTGACATACCCAACGCTGTACTTTTCCCTTTAAATTGCCCTGACCGGGTATCGAACCTCTGACCTCTTGGTGCATGGGTTGACGATCAACCGAGCACTCACCCACCCTGGCTGGGCTGTCCGTTTTTAAGGTACACGGCTTCCTGAGTTGGGATAAGTATACATACACCTGTGAAACCATCACCCACGTGTAGGCCACCATCCGTTCATCACCTCCAAAGGTTCCTTTTCCTCCATCTGTGGTTATTTTCCCGGCAACACGATCTGCCCTCTGAGAAAAACACGTGAGCGACCGCAGTGCTGTGTCGTTAACTGTGGGGCAGGATGCACACAGTAGGTCCTGGTTTTCCGGTGAAAACCCTTTAAAAATGGCACGAGCTACATGACAACACGAGAAACAGGAGCTGAGCGCCGGGAGGGACGTTGTTTCCCGGTCCTGGTCCCCCCCCCCCCCCCCCCCCCCGCCCCGCTCCCGGCCCCGCTGTCGCCGTGGGTTCGCTGCGGACGCCGGGGATGGCGCTGTTTCGGCCGCTGCCCCCTCTGACAGCTGCACGGCGTTCCGTGGTCAGGCTGGGCCCGGTGTGCCTCGCCAGCCTGTGACCGTGGGCGCGCCGTTTCCCGCCTGTGGCTGCCGCACACGTCACTTCACACACCGGAGCGTGAGCAGGAGGGCTCCCTGAGTCCATGTGCGGGGTCAAAGGCCTGTGTGCCCAGCGACTGCCTTTCCGGGCGGTGCTGCGCCCCACGCCTGCCAGGGTGAGCAGTGCCGGATTCAGACTCAAACTCACACCCTTCCCGTCTCCGTCCCATCCCCCCGTCCCCCCCAGTTCAGGGATCCCTGGTTCCGTCCCTCTGGGGGTCTGGATGTGTCTTCTCTCCCACCTCCCACCCCCTGTGCCTTGCTGTCCGGTGGCCCCGGGCGGGACAGCACAGCGAGAGGCTCCCCGAGGCCAGCTGGGCTCCCCTTTCTGCCCTTTCCCTTCTCGAGGGGAGGGATGGGAGTGCCCCCTAAAAGGCGGGCCGAGCGAGGCCGTGCTTAAAGGACGAGTCACTGACGGGGACATTTCAGGCAGGAGGAGTGTGGGGGCACTGGCCTTCCAATGGGCGTGGCTGCCTGCGCACCTACTGTGTGCAGTGCCCTTGCAGACACCCGGGGGCTGGGCATGAGGTCTCTGCCTTCTGGGACTGTGTGCCTGCAGCGCCTGCCTCCTGGCACCTCCCCTGGGGCCTGGCGCCCTGTATCTGTGTATGAATGAATGAATGAATGAGTGAATGAATGGTTGCTTCTTCTCAAGGGGAATGAACGGATGAACCGTCATTAGAATTGCACAGGAGGGGGCAGACCGGAGGGATGGTTCCTGGCAGCAGGTGCCCGGGGGGAGGGGGGGGTGAGGGATACGTGGGGTGCTTGGATTTTAAAGAGGACAGAGGAAAAGCAGCCGTGAGGGTTTGGGGTACAAAGAACACTTCCCCATGCGCCCGCCCAGCCTCCTGTGTGCTCCTGCCGCTGCTCAGTCCTCCCCACGCAGCCGCAGCTGGGCCTCGGAGGTGAGACCTCACGTCTTCGCAAGCGGGGACCGCCCCCCACCCAGACCGGGTCGGGCACAGACCTGCCCGGGGCCGGGGAGCGGGCTGGAGGTGGAGCTGGAGCGCGGGCCTCTGGTCCCCAAGCTGAACGGCAGCCTGCGGTCCCCGGGCTGGGCCGTCAGCTGAGGAGTTTGGGGGGGCTGCCATGTCCCTGGGGGGCTGCCGCTTTCCCCCCTGCCTGCTGGCTCTGCGGCCTGTCCCCCGGAGGGCGGGGCCTGGGCACCCCGCCTCTCGGTGCCTCTGCCCCGGGATGGGCCCCCGGCTCCGGGGCTGGGCCTTCTCTCGGGCCCCGTGGCCTGTTGTCCTGCGAGGCTGCCTGTCAGCCATCGTGGCCGGCGCCCCACTTCCCCGCCCGACTTGGGGGTTTGCCGATGAGCAGAAAGTGGCCGGGGTGTGGGTGCGCTGTGTGCCAGAGCGGCTGGCATCCCTCGGTTCCGTGAGGCTCCCCTACATGCCAGGCCTGCGCTGGGCAGAGCAGCCACTGGTCCCCCCACAGCCCCCTCAGGGCCCGGGGTCCCCCACCCCCACCAGGGCCCAGCCCTCGAGCTCTGGGGCCGAGCCTGCACTGTGGGTTTTGGGGTTCGGGCGAGGGGACTGAGCGGCCTCCTCTCCTCAGGCTGCCGCCCCCACTTCCTCTTTCTGCCAGCCAGCCCTGAGCGCAGGCCTCCTGCCCGGAGGCCGGGTTCCTGCCTGCGCGGCCCGGGGAGGAAGTGGGGGCCTCGGTCTGAAGGCGGGGGGTGGGCTCCGAGCCCCCAGGGCGCGGCGGGCCGGCGGCTGCCGGAATTCCCGAGCCCCTGAAGGCCCATTCCCGGGGGTCATTGGAGGTCCGGGCCCCCAACTTCCAGCAGCTGTGGGACCCAGACCCCCCTGGGCAGCACCGGCCAGGAGAGCCCGGCGGCCTGTCTCCTCTGTGGACGGGAGGCCGTGGGGTGTGGCGCAGCTCGGAGGGCTTCCTGGAGGGGGAGGCCGCCCTGGGCCGAGCTGGCTGAGGAGGCCGCCTGGCCTCGGCCTGGGCCCCCACAGGGCGGAGCCGCGTGTGACCGGTGACCGCGGCTCCCACAGGCGGCTCTAGGGAGGCCGGGGGACACGCTTTACCGCCTCGGTGGGCGCAGCGTTAAACAGGACCCGGAGTCAGGTCCAGGCTAAGCTGGCAAACCAGCCCCGGGCTGAGGCCTGGCCCCGCGTCCCCTGCTGCCCGCCCTCCCCGGCGTGGCCTCCCCGTCACTCCGGCCACTTGGTGTGTCTGCAGAGCCGAGGAGCCCCGAGCCCGGTCAGCCTGACCCCGATGCCCAGGAAGATGCCAGACGCGCCGTGACCGAGGCCTGGCGTGGAGCGGCGGGCGCCGCGGTGCCCATGGACTCGCAGGCCGCGGGGCCCCCGCCCCCGCCCCCGCCCCGCCCGCCGGGCCCGCGGAGGCCCGAGGCCTAGGCCCGCGGGGAGGGTGCGGCACCGATGCCTTCCCGGCCGTGGGCCCTCCTGAGCGGGCTCCCCGGGCCGCGGGGCCCCGGCCGGAGCATGCCGGCCAAGGGGTGCTACTTCCTCAACGAGGGCGAGGAGGGCCCGGACCCGGACGCCCTGTACGAGAAGTACCGCCTCACCAGCCAGCACGGGCCACTGCTGCTGACGCTGCTGCTGGTGGCCATCGCGGCCTGCGCCGCCCTCATCGGCATCGCCTTCGGCCGCGGGGTGAGTGGGGCGGGCGGGCGGGCTTCCTGGAGGCGGGGGCGCCCGGGGAACGCCGTGACACGTCCCCGCGTGTGTGCCCCGCGCCAGGACCCGTCCGGGCAGCAGGCCGTGCTGGCGACGGCGTTCCTGGCGCTCGCCGTGTTCGCGGGGCTGTACGTGCTGGTGTACGTGGAGCGCCTGGCGCGGCGCTGGCTGCGGGCCTCGGCGCTGCTCATCTGGGCCTGCCTGCTGGCGCTGGGCTACGCGCTGGTGTTCGACGCGTGGAGGAGGGCGGCCTGCGCCTGGGAGCAGGTACCGGCGGCCCCGGGGCGGGTGCCGTTCACCGCGGCACCGCCGTGGGCATCGGGTCCCGTGGAGGCCGATGGACCGGCCCTGCCCGCTCCCCAGGCTGTGGCTCTGTGCCAGTTCTCTGCCCGATGGGGTGGCTGGAGGTGGGGGCTCTGCTGGGTGGGCCCGCGCTGGGCGGGAAGTCACGTGTCCAGCTCCGAGAAGCGGAGGCGCGGACAGCTCGTGTGCCAGGAAAGGCTGAGGGGTCTGTCCCGGCCCCCAGGGCCACGCCCCACTCCCTGGGCTCGGCTCCCTCCGTGCGTGCAGGGGGGCAGCCGTGCCAGGCCGGGCAGGGAGGGCCGGGTGGGTGCTGGGGCGCGGCCGGCCGCATCGCGTGTGCCCGTGCAGGTGCCCTTCTTCCTGTTCGTCGTGTTCGTGGCGTACACGCTGCTGCCCTTCACCATGCGGGGCGCCCTGGCGGCCGGCGGCGTCTCCAGCGCGTCCCACCTGCTGGTGCTCGGCACGCTGATGGGCGTCTCCCCGCCGCCCGGCGTCCGGGTGTGGCTGCAGGTGAGGCTCCGGCGTCAGGGGTCAGGGTGAGGGGTCAGGGTGGGGTACAGGTGAGGCTCTCGGGGTCAGGGGTCAGGGGTCAGGGTGGGCTGCAGGTGAGGCTCTGGGGTCAGGGGTCAGGGGTCAGGGTGGGGTACAGGTGAGGCTCTCGGGGTCAGGGGTCAGGGTGGGGTACAGGTGAGGCTTCGGGGTCAGGGGTCAGGGGTCAGGGTGGGCTGCAGGTGAGGCTCCGGGGTCAGGGTCAGGGTGGGGTGCAGGTGAGGGGCTTTAGGGATCAGAGTGGGGAGCAGGTGAGACTCTGGGGGTCAGGGGTCAGGGGTCAGGGGTCAGGGTGAGGGGCTTGAGGGATCAGTGGGGTGCAGTGAGGCTCGGGGGTTGGTAGGGGCTGTGGTTCGGGCTGAGGGCAGCCAGGCCCGTGGGGTGAGTTGGTCCAGAGCCGGAAGCCCTGTTCGCAGCTGCTGGCCTCGGGGCGGGCTCTGGAAGCCCCGTCTGGGTGCAGGCACTGTCCGGGGCGAGGCCTGGTCCTGGGGGTCACCCGCAGGCTGGGCTGCCTGGCGCCTGTCCTGTGTCTGTGCCGAGTGAGCGGCTGTCCACTGTGGAGCCGCGTGTGGTTTCCTCCTGGCGGGTCTGGTGCCTGCTCCGGGGCAGAGGCGGGAGCTCGGGGCAGCCGGCCGGGCCGGGGCCGGGCCGCCCTGACCGTGTCCCCGCAGCTGCTGGCCAACGCGGTGGTGTTCCTGGGCGGGAACCTGGCGGGCGCCTTCCACAAGCGGCAGATGCAGGGCGCCGCCCGCGAGCTCTTCACCTACACGGTCAAGTGCATCCAGATCCGCCGCAAGCTGCGCGTCGAGAAGCGCCAGCAGGTGGGCCCCCCCCCGCCCGCCAGGCGCCCAGGCCCCGCGTCCTCCCTGCGGGCAGCCGGGCCCCTAGAGCCGCTGTGCGGGGGCCACGGGGCCGGACACCCCGCAGGCTGACCCCGGGGATGTGTGTGCCCGTTGGCTGGCGGCAGCACATGGGCCAGCAGCGGGGAGGGGATGGCGCAGCAGAAAGGGGAGACGTGCAGGGGAAGCCTGGGCCTGACATCACCCCCCGCCCCCCCCCCCCCCCCCCCCCGCCAGGAGAACCTGCTGCTGTCGGTGCTCCCGGCCCACATCTCCATGGGCATGAAGCTGACCATCATCGAGCGGCTCAAGGAGCGCGGGGACCGGCGCTGCCTGCCCGACAACAACTTCCACAGCCTCCACGTCAAGCGGCACCAGAACGTCAGGTGGGCCGCCGCCGGCCTGTGCGCGGGGCGGCCTTCCCCCCCTCGCTTCCGCCCCCCGCCCCCCGCCCCCCGCCTCCCCCCTCCCGCCCTCCGCCCCCCCCGCCCCCCGCCCCCCGCCCCCTGCCCCCGCCTCCCGCCTCCCAGGCTGTGGACGGCCCAGAACTTGGACTGGGCAACTGGGAGGTCGGTGCAAGCTGCCGCTCTGGCTGCCAGGCCGTGTCCAGCTCCCTTAGCCTCAGTGTGCTCATCTGGAGAATGGGAGCCCGGGGAGGGCGGGGGGGGGGCGGCGGGGGGCGGAGCTAACAGGCCTTGGCTCTGAGGTCTGCGGAGGTGGGAAGCCAGGGGCAGGGCAGGACTGGCTGTGAGCAGGTCCCTCACCCTCACCGGGCACTCGGCCTCACCGGGCACTCACCCTCGCCGGGCACTCGGCCTCGCCGGGCACTCGGCCTCGCCGGGCACTCGGCCTCGCCGGGCACTCAGCCTCGCCGGGCACTCGGCCTCGCCGGGCACTCGGCCTCGCCGGGCACTCGGCCTCGCCGGGCACCCAGCAGCAAGGCTGGGCTGGGCTGGGCTGGGGGTCGGGAGGCCTGCACTGTGGGGTTTGCTTTAGCCTCTCTGTCCGTCCCTCTGGGGGCTGTGGGCAGGCACAGGGGTGGCGGGGCCCGGGTCCCTGCGGCCTGACCCACAGCTGCCCCTGACCCCCCGCCTCCCCCGCCCCCCCCCTCCCAGCATCCTCTACGCTGACATTGTGGGCTTCACACGCCTGGCCAGCGACTGCTCCCCCAAAGAGCTGGTGGTGATGCTGAACGAGCTGTTCGGGAAGTTTGACCAGATCGCCAAGGTCAGCCCGGGGTCGGGAGGGGGTTTGGGGGTGACGGCCTGTGCGGCCCGGGCCCCGCCGACCCGCCCCCTCGCCCGCAGGCCAACGAGTGCATGCGCATCAAGATCCTGGGCGATTGCTACTACTGCGTGTCCGGGCTGCCCGTGTCCCTGCCCACCCACGCCCGCAACTGCGTCCAGATGGGGCTGGACATGTGCGAGGCCATCAAGTAGGTGCCGGGCGGGTCCGGGCCCCGGGCCTCCTCCTGCCCCCAGGGCACGGGGTGGGGGGGAGAAGGCATTGTCCCCATTCTTCAGATGGGGAAACTGAGGCTCGGGGTAGCAGCGAGTCTGGGTCACGCAGCCGCCCGCTGGGGTCCCCCCGCTGGGCCTGAGCGCCAGGAGCTCGGAGCTGGGCGTGAGGGTGGCGGCCGGGCAGCGGGGGGCGCTCACGGCCCCGCCAGGCTGAGGGCTTTCTCCGGGGACTGCGCCCCCCAGGCCACGCCCCGCGGGGACCCCGGCCGGGCCTCGGTGAGTGAGGGACCCCCGTCTGCCCAGGCAGGTGCGGGAGGCCACCGGTGTGGACATCAGCATGCGGGTGGGCATCCACTCGGGGAACGTGCTGTGCGGGGTCATCGGGCTGCGCAAGTGGCAGTACGACGTGTGGTCCCACGACGTGTCCCTGGCCAACCGGATGGAGGCGGCCGGCGTGCCTGGGTGAGGCCCCGCGGGGGCTCTGATCCCGGCTCGGGACTGGGGCTGTCGCGGGGGAGAAGGGGGTCGGAGGCGGATCAGTGAGCTTGCGGGGTGGGGGAGCGGGGGCACGGCGGGGGGTGCCGGCTGTGCATCCTTGGGGGAGGGCGCCCTCTCTGGGCCCGGCCGCGCCCCTGACTCGGTCCCCCCAGCCGGGTGCACATCACCGAGGCCACGCTGAGCCACCTGGACCAGGCGTACGAGGTGGAGGAGGGCCACGGGCAGCAGCGGGACCCCTACCTGAAGGAGATGAACATCCAGACCTACCTGGTCATCGACCCCCGGGTACGCACTGAGGCGGGGGCGAGGGGGGGGGCGCCCCGGGCAGGTCCCCGGGAAGGAGGGGGCCTGCTGGTGGGAGTGAGCTCCCGTCACTGGGTGTGGCTGGGCCCCCAGGATCGCCGCCCTGGGCCTCGCGCCCCCCCCCCTGCCCCCCGGACAGACGGGGGAATAGTCACTGGGAGTTTGTTTTCCATGCGGCCGGCACTAATCCCGGGATTTCCAAAGGACACATTTGAAAGCCGTGCTTTGGATGAGACTCGGGAAAGCAGGGGATGGCCGGGGGCCGGGGGGCCGGGGGCTGCAGGGCCGGGGGGTTGGGGGCCGGGGGGGCTGGCGTCTGCAGGGTCAGGGGCTGAGATGCCCCCGCTTTCCCATGGACCCCGTGGAGGGGCCCCGGGCTGCTCCCAGCCTGCCCCACGCCGTTCCTCCGCCCCAGGAGGCCAGCTGAGCCCCTGGCGGCTGGTGAATCATCCTTGGGGCGTGCTCAAGAATGTCGGCCACGCAGGCTGCCCACTCCCTCACTGGCCTCGGCCGTCCTCAGGCTGGCCCGCCTGCCCAGAGCCGCTCTGGCCCTGCTCCCCACCCCGCCCCCACCCCACCCCACCGGGCGCAGCGGCTGTGCAGGGGCCAGTGCCCAGTGGGAGCCGCGGGCGGAGCGAGGGTGGACAGCGGCTGTGCCCCCGCAGAGCCAGCAGCCGCCCCCGCCCAGCCAGCACCTCCCCAAGCCCAAGGGGGACGCGGCGCTGAAGGTGCGGGCCTCCCTGCGCATGACCCGCTACCTGGAGTCCTGGGGCGCCCAGCGGCCCTTCGCCCACCTCAACCAGCGGGAGAGCGTGAGCAGCGGCGAGACCCCCGTGCCCAGCGGCCGGCGGCCCAAGGTGGGACGGTCCTCCCAGCCGGACCGGTGCCCTCGCGGGGGCAGGCCTCACTCTCTCCGCCTGTGAAATGGGCGCGGAGGCCGCCGGCTCCCTCCCGGACTGGCCCGGGGATGGGACCCGGGATGGAGACTGACCGCCCCTCCCCCTCCCTTCCAGGCCATCCCACTGCGGCGCCAGCGCACCCCGGACAGGTGGGTGTGCCGCCCCTCCCGCTCGGCACCCCGCCCCTCCCGCCCGGCACCCCGCCCCTCCCCGCCCGGCACCCCGCCCGGCACCCCCACCCAGCACCCCCGCCCGGCACCCCGCCCGGCACCCCCGCCAGGCAGGCCGCCAACCTCTGGCCCCGGTGACGCCCGGTGCCCGTCTGATTCTAGAAGTGCGTCCCCCAAGGGGCGGTCGGAGGATGACTCCTGCGACGACGAGATGCTGTCAGCCATCGAGGGGCTCAGCTCCACCAGGTGAGGGGCCTGGATCTCTGCGTGCCCTGCCCCCTCGAATGGGCCCCCCTGTGCCCAGACCCCCCTGTGCCCTGCCCCCTGTGCCCAGACCCCCTGTGCCCAGGCCCCCTGTGCCCAGACCCCCCTGTGCCCAGGCCCCCCTGTGCCCAGACCCCCTGTGCCCAGGCCCCCCTGTGCCCAGGCCCCCCTGTGCCCAGACCCCCTGTGCCCAGACCCCCTGTGCCCAGGCCCCCTGTGTCCAGACTCCCCTGTGCCCTGCCCCCTGTGCCCACGCCCCCCTGTGTCCAGACCCCCTGTGCCCAGACTCCCCCTGTGCCCTGCCCCCTGTGCCCAGGCCCCCTGCGCCCAGGCCCCCTGCGCCCAGCTCCAGTTCTGTCCCGGGAGCTCCTTCCCCTCCTGGTGCTGCCCCTGAGGGTGGCCCTGCCCCCTGTTCCCCCCGGGGCACTCTCCCCCATCTCACTGCCCTCCCGCCGCCAGGCCCTGCTGCGCCAAGTCGGACGACTTCTCCGCCTTCGGGTCCCTCTTCCTGGAGAAGGGCTTCGAGCGAGAGGTGAGCGCCGGGCCGCCCGGAGGCCTCGGGCCCTGGCTGGTCAGGGACATGGGGCAGACGGGGAGCTGGGGGCGGGGAGGGTCCCCTCAGACCCCCGGTGGAGGGGGAGGGAGGGGGAGGGCGTTGAGATAATGCACTGGGGGCGCCGAGGGGGCGGCGCTGCCCGGCCTCGCTGTCGGCCGCCCCAGCCGCTCTGTGCCCGCAGTACCGCCTGGCGCCCATCCCCCGCGTCCGCCACTACTTCGCCTGCGCCAGCCTCGTCTTCCTCTGCATCCTGCTGGTCCACGTCCTGCTCATGCCCAGGTCAGTCGGGTGGGCACACGGTCAGCCCGCCGGCCGGGGTCAGGCGGGGTCAGGCGGGTCGGCGGCCGGCAGGGCGTGGCACCCGGTGGGGGTCTGAGGCGGCTGTTAGGAGCTCAGGGGCCTCCCTGGCGTCCTCGCACCCGGGGCTCCAGCCCCTGGTTTTTGCTTTCACTGAGCGGCTGCTCCCCGAGCCTGAGCCCCAGCCCCCAGCCCCCAGCCCCCTCCCCCGCCGCCCACTGTCCACACGGCCGGGCAGCTCCGCGGGCCTCCTGCCGGGGGCGGGCCGCTCCCCCTCGTGGCTGTGGGCACGGAGGCTCAGCGGCCGGGCCACGCCTCCTCCAGGTGCCACACCGAGAGGCAGGCCTCCGCCTCCCGGCCCTCTGAGGTCACAGGGGGAGAGGGGTCAGCCCCGTGCGGGTGGGGGGGCGGTCAGGCCGCGGTGCAGGGCCTCGTGTCCACGGCGCGCTCGCTAACGCAGGACAGGAAGCGCGTCTGCGTGGAGCTTCCGGACCAGGCCCGGCCTCCCGCTGCGAAGTCACTCATTTTTAAAATATATTGATAGAAATAAAAAGATATATTGATGATCTCAGAGAGGAAGGGAGAGGGAGAGAGAGAAACATCAATGGTGAGAGAGTGAATAATCGATCGGCTGCCTCCTGCATGCCCCATATTGGGGATCAAACCCACACCCCGGGCCTGGGCCCTGATCAGGAATCCAGCCGTGACCTCCTGGCCCACAGGCCGATGCTCAGCCACAGTCACTCCTGAGCTCCCTCCCTCCTTCCCTCCCTCTCCCCTCCCTCCCTCACTCCCTCCCTCCTTCCCTCACTCCCTCTCTCCTTCCCTCCCTCCCTGTGCACCTGGTGCAGACGGGGGTCTGAGCTTGATATCGGGCTCCGGTCTGGCCAGGCTCTGGTGCTGTCGACACGGCAGCTGGACACGGGGTCAGAGGGCACCAGGGTCAGAGGGCATGGGGCTGAGCTTGGAAGAGCAGCTTGGGGGTGGGGGCGGGCAGGAGGCGGCCGTGCGCCTGAGGACTGGGTGCTGGTGGATGGGGGAGCGTGTCGGAGGCTTGGCCCTGAGCAGACACTTCCCCAGGACTTAGGCGTGTCCCCCTCTGCAGGACAGTGGCTCTGGGGGTGTCCTTCGGGCTGGTGGCCTGCGTGCTGGGGCTGGTGCTGGGCCTGTGCTTCGCTGACGAGCTGCTGGTGAGTGGGGAGCCCCGGGCCCAGCCCTGTGGGGGCTCATGGGTGTCGAGGCTGAGGAGGTGCGAGGCCCCGACCCCCTGGCCCTCCTGCCTCAAGGGCGGTCACCGCGTCCCCCCCTTCCCCCATGCTTTCCCCCTGAGGTCCCCGAGCGGCTGTAGCTGTCCATGTCCCTCTGTCTGGGCACTGCACGTGTCTGAGCTCTGGGCACAGCACCCGCTGATGCTCTCATGTCTGCGGGCCTTTGGCCTACCCCCTCCCCCCCCTGAGACCCCTGCCCCCACCAGAGCCCAGGCAGGGTCCCCCTGTCCGGCTGCGGCGGTGACCTGGGCCTGTGTCCCCAGCGGTGCTGCCCGGCCTGGACGGCGCTCCGGGCCGTCGCTGAGAGGGTGGAGACGCACCCGCTGCTGCGCGTGGCCCTGGCCGTGCTCGCCGTGGGCAGCCTGCTCACCATCGCCATCGTCAACATGGTGGGTTCCCGTGCTGGGGAGGGGTGAGGGAGGGGGGTGGGGAGGGGCCCTGGAGGGCTCTGTGCCCGCCTCCTGGTGGCAGGATAGGCCTGAGCCTGGGACCTCCCCGGTCTGGACTCCTGGAGTTCCGTGACCTAAAAGCTGCCTGTGGCAGAGCCTCTGCACAGCCGTGTGGCCGGGCTGGTGGCTCCGTGGCAGTGAGAGCCCCTCCCCGCCAGTTCCCTGTCCGGGGCCCCGCCTCTTGGGCAATGCTCCGTGTCCATGTCCTACATCGTTCCAGGCCCCACACCTACCAGGGTCTTCCCTACTCTGTCCCCTGTCCCGACCTCCGTGGCCCTGTCCCCACCTCCGTGGCCCCGTCCCCACCTCCGTGGCCCCGGCCCCACCTTCCTGGCCCCGGCCCCACCTCCCTGGCCCCGGCCCCACCTCCCTGGCCCCGTCCCCACCTCCGTGGCCCCGTCCCCACCTCCGTGGCCCCGTCCCCACCTCCGTGGCCCCGGCCCCACCTCCGTGGCCCCGGCCCCACCTCCGTGGCCCCGGCCCCACCTCCGTGGCCCCGTCCCCACCTCCGTGGCCCCGTCCCCACCTCCGTGGCCCCGTCCCCACCTCCGTGGCCTCGGCCCCACCTCCGTGGCCTCGGCCCCACATCCGTGGCCCCGTCCCCACCTCCGTGGCCCCGGCCCCACCTCCCTGGCCCCGGCCCCACCTCCGTGGCCCCGGCCCCACCTCCGTGGCCCCGGCCCCACCTCCGTGGCCCCGGCCCCACCTCCGTGGCCCCGGCCCCACCTCCGTGTCTCCGGCCCCACCTTCGTGGCCCCGGCCCCACCTCCGTGGCTCTGGCCCCACCTCCGTGGCCCCGGCCCTGTGGACTGACAGAGCTGGGCCGGTGGGACGTGCCGGGATGCGGGCAGAGGCCTTGGTGCTGGAGCCCCAGACCCCGACCACGAGTCACGGGCGTCTTCTCTCTCTGCAGCCCTTGCTGCCCGCTGGGAACCAGACCGGCCTGAGGGCCGGGAGCAGCAGGGAGCGGACCCCTTGCGAGCTCCTCCCGGTGAGTGCGCCCCCTGGCGGCCTGAGGCCTCTTGGGTGACGGCTGGTCGGGGTGTCTCTCGGAGACGGGAGACGGTGGGTGACCGGCACCCCGTCCCCCAGTATCACACCTGCAGCTGCATCCTGGCCTTCGTCGCCTGCTCCGTCTTCCTGAGGATGAGCCTGGAGCTGAAGGTGGCGCTGCTGACGGCGGCCCTGGTGGCCTACCTGGCGCTCTTCCACCTGTCCCTGTGCGCGCAGGCGGCCTGCTGCGGCCCCGGCCCGGCCAACCGCACCGGCACCAACGCCACGCTCAGGTGGGCCAGCCCGGCCGCGGGGATGGGGCCCTGAGTCCGTTCCCAGGGCGTTTCAGACCGAGCCCGGCAGGGGGCACTGCGGGGGCGGCGGGTGGACACAGGAAGGCAGGGACGGCTGCCGGTTCTCGGGGAGCGTCCCTGGTCTCACGGGCCCCTGGGAGGTCCGGTCTGGAGGCCAGTTTGGGGCGGGGATGAGGCTTTAGCCAGACAGGCAGGTGATGACTGGCCCAGGGGCCAGGTGTGTGCGTGGTCCTGACAGGTGTGGCCTGTGGCCGGGGCAGGTGTGTGCGTGGTCCTGACGGGTGTGGCCTGTGGCCGGGGCAGGTGTGTGCGTGTCCTCACAGGTCTGACATTGCCAGGGGCACGTGTGTGCGTGGTCTTGGGGCTCTGGGCCTAATTGGGTTGAGGAGAGGGACTGGAGGCTGGGCCAGGGAGCAGGACAGGCCACCCTGCAGGTTGGCTGGCACCCGCACACCTGCCAGGGCACACGTCCGACCACCGGAGCCAGCGCCTCCTGCCCCCTCGCGGCCTGGGCTTCCCGTCCAGACCGGGTGTGGCTGTTCCTTGTCATCGGGGCCTCAGCTCAGACGTCACTTCAGGGAGGCTGACCTCTGACCCACACCCCGTTTCTTCTTTGTCTCGTTCGCTGCGCCAGACGCCGGTCTGGGTGGCTCTTCCCGGGTGGCGCTGGGGGGGTCTGGGCCCCAAGCCCGTGTTTGGGGGTGAGAGCTGAAAGGACCTGCCTCTCCCTTCCCTCCCGCAGCTCCCCCGCCTGCTCCTGGCCCGACCTGAAGATCATGGTCAGCTTCTACCTGGTTCTGTTCTACGCCACCCTCGTCTCGCTCTCCCGGCAGGTGAGCTCAGCGCCCACCTGCCCTCCACGGGGAGGGCCGGGGCTGGTCTTGGGGGAGCCCTGGCCGGGGACCGAGTGCCCCCTGGCCCCCAGGAGGGAGGTCACCAGGCTCACGGGCGGGCCGTGCCGGGGGGCAGCGCCCGCTCACGGGAGGACCCCGCCCGCGGCAGATCGACTACTACTGCCGCCTGGACTGCCTGTGGAAGAAGAAGTTCCAGAAGGAGCAGGAGGAGTTCGAGACCATGGAGAGCGTGAACCGCCTGCTGCTGGAGAACGTGCTGCCGGCCCACGTGGCCGCCCACTTCATCGGGGACAAGCTGAACGAGGTGCGGCCGGCGGGCGGGCCGGCCGGGCGTGCGGGAGGGGCCTGGGCGTGCTCCCCGCCTGGGGGGAGGCTGACGGCCGTGGGGGAGGGCTGACGGCCGTGGGGGAGGGCTGGCGGCTGTGGGGGACGGCTGGCGGCTGTGGGGGACGGCTGACGGCCGTGGGGGAGGGCTGAGGGCCATGGGGGAGGGCTGAGGGCCGTGGGGGAGGGCTGCCGGCTGTGGGGGAGGGCTGGCGGCTGTGGGGGACGGCTGACGGCTGTGGGGGAGGGCTGAGGGCCGTGGGGGAGGGCTGAGGGCCATGGGGGAGGGCTGAGGGCCGTGGGGGAGGGCTGCCGGCTGTGGGGGAGGGCTGGCGGCCGTGGGGGAGGGCTGAAGGCTGTGGGGGAGGGCTGAAGGCTGTGGGGGAGGGCTGAGGGCCGTGGGGGAGGGCTGAGGGCCGTGGGGGAGGGCTGCCGGCTGTGGGGGAGGGCTGAGGGCCGTGGGGGAGGGCTGCCGGCCGTGGGGGAGGGCTGCCGGCTGTAGGGGAGGGCTGCCGGCTGTGGGGGAGGGCTGCCGGCTGTGGGGGAGGCTGACGGCCGCTCAGTGTTTCCTGGGGTCCTGGCCGCACTGCGGGGCCCGGGACGGGGTGAGCTGCTCGCACAGGGACGTGGGCGTGGGCGTGGGCATGGGCGTGGGCGTGGGCTGGGCGCCTCCCTCCTGGGCGGTGCCCCAGAGCCTGCCAGGCAGGGTGTGGGGTGTACCCGGCAGCGGTGAGCCGGGGTCACCAGCTCCTCTCCTCGGGCTCTGACCGCTCCGCGGACCCTGCGTTTAAGAGAAGTCAGCCCGAGCCCGGCTCTCCTCGCCCTCCTGACGGGCTCCCGCTTCTGTTTTTATTTTAACTGTGTTCACGGGTTCAGAGGGGAGGGCGAGGGAGGGCGAGGGAGGGCCGCTCCCGCTGCGGGCCGGCTGCCACGGCCGCTCTCCTGCAGGACTGGTACCATCAGTCCTACGACTGCGTCTGCGTGATGTTCGCCTCGGTGCCAGAGTTCAAGGTCTTCTACACGGAGTGCGATGTCAACAAGGAGGGGCTGGAGTGCCTGCGGCTGCTCAACGAGATCATCGCCGACTTCGACGAGGTGGGCGCCAGGCGGGCGGGCAGTCGGCAGGGGAGAGGGCGCCGTCACAGCGAGCCCGCTCGGGGGGAGGGCACACTCCGTCACTGCCCTCCTCCCCGCACTCAGTGTCTGGTCCTCCGGCGGCAGCGGCTACCATGCGATTCCTGTGGGGGATCCCCGCCAGCCCCCGTGGTTGTCCTGGGCCGGGGGCCCGCCCGGGAGCCGGAGACAGACCCGGCCTCCCTGTGGGGCCGTTACAGAGCGGGCCGCGTGCTCCTGAGCCGGACCAGAGGCCAGGGCAGGCAGACAGGAGCGGGGAAAGCACACACTTGTCCATAGGAGCGGGCGGGCAGGTGGGCGAGCCCAGGGGGAGAAACGGCTTTGTCAGAAGGGCGGGGGCTGGCAGGAGCCGCCCTGAGGCCTGGGGCAGGCCGCTCAGCTGCCCGGCCCTGCCTCTGCCCTCCAGCTGCTGCTGAAGCCCAAGTTCAGCAGCGTGGAGAAGATTAAGACCATCGGCAGCACCTACATGGCGGCCTCGGGGCTCAGCGCGCCCTCTGGGCACGAGAACCAGGTACGCAGCGCGGCGACCTCTGGCCCGGCTCCCTGAGGTGGAATTCCGTTCCAGACCTGCCAGCTAACGGGCCTGTCCACACCGACCCGGAGGGAGGGTGGTGAGGGCCCAGTCCGGGCCTCTGTGCGGAAGCCCCTGCCCCATCTCTGCCCGCCGACGCCCCCCCCCCCCCCCGCCCCGTGGGCCTCATGCCCACATGGTGCAGATCAGGGGGCTGGTGCGGGAAGACGGGGTGCGGCCAGGCCTGACGGCGCTGTCCCCAGGACTTGGAGCGCCAGCACGCCCACATCGGCATCATGGTGGAGTTCAGCATGGCGCTGATGAGCAAGCTGGACGGCATCAACAGGCACTCCTTCAACGCCTTCCGCCTGCGTGTCGGTGAGCCCCGCCCGCCTCGCCCGCCTCCCGGGAAGGGTCCAGGGCCCTGCCCTCCCCAGCCCGGCAGCTGGGCCGTTGCTTTCCTTGCACGCCACGGACACGAGACAGCCCTCCGGGCAGTGGAGACTGTCAGCAGCTGTAAACAGCTGTAATGTCCGCTGCGAACCAGTTCCTGGCCGGCCGGTCACTGAGCCGCAGGCGGTGCCAGAGCCGCGGCCGGTGAAGAGGTGGGCAGTGCCAGGACGAGTGCCCACTCGGTGCTGCGGGTGACTGGGAAGCACCGTCCGGGCCTCCGGTTCGGGCCTCGTCCGCTGTCCCGGGGGGCTCTGTGGTTGTGGGGGTTCTGCAGCCTCAGTGACCTCAGCTGCGCACGTCCGCCAGGCATCAACCACGGGCCGGTGATCGCCGGTGTGATCGGGGCGCGGAAGCCCCAGTACGACATCTGGGGGAACACGGTCAACGTGGCCAGCAGGATGGAGAGCACCGGGGAGCTGGGCAAGATCCAGGTCAGACCCCGGGATCAAGGGGGGCGCTCCGGGCGAGGGGCCACCACACACTGTACCTGGTTCTTGTGCCCTGAGGGGGCCCAGCTGCTCCCTGGGGCCCTGCCGCCAAGTCCCGGGGGCTCGGGCGCGTTGCTGCTGGCCATCTGCCCGCCCCCGGGTCCCTCCCGCTCCCACAGACTCGCTCCTTCCCTCCCCAGGTGACCGAGGAGACGAGCAGCATCCTCCAGGGCCTTGGCTACTCCTGCGAGTGCCGCGGCCTGATCAATGTCAAGGGCAAAGGGGAGCTGAGGACCTACTTTGTGTGCACGGACACTGCCAAGTGCCAGGGGCCCGGGCTGAACTGAGGGCTGCTGGGGGGGCGGCACTTCCGCCCCTGAACAAGCCAAACCCGTGGAAGACGCAGCCGCCCGTCACCATGGCCGTCGGGCTGGCTGCCATGGCCTCCCCACAGATGCTGCAGGGTCTCCTCTCCGGGAGCCTGCAGGAGAGGGTTCCGGGGCAGTTGGAACCCCGTGTGCTGGCGGGGAACGGGGCCCCCAGCCCGGGAAAAGGATCCTGCGTTCCAGCTCCTTGCTCAGGCCCCGGCTGCTGCTGGCCTGTGGCAGGACCGAAGGCCCTGTGGCAGGGAGCGGCATGGCCAGTTTTCCAGGCAGGAGGACGGAGACAAGTGGCTGGGATGGGCTGGACGCCTTTGCCCGTGACTGGCTACGGCTCCACATTTCTCGCCTGGCGTCCTGGGGGACGGAGCTGGGAAGGGCGTTTCGAACATCCGGAAGGTTTCAAACGGGGGGAGAAAACCCGTGGACCCGGGCTGCTGGCCACCTGTGGCACGTGCTTCTTTAAGTGGGTGCATTATCAGTGAAGGTTTTATCTTTTAATGACTTCTCCGGTCTAGACAAGCCTCTTCCCGCCGGTGCATTCTCTGCCTGTAAGCACTGGCATGCAGGCAGGACCACTGTCCAGGTCAGCTCTGGGGCTGCCCGGCTGCGGGGACAGCGCTGCGGATGGCGGCCCCCATCCGACTCCAGCCTTTCAAGGTGAGGTTGTCAGCAAGAAGCCTGGAAAGCTGGGCCCAGCCACCTCAGCCCGCCTGCTGGCGCCCGTCGGCCCGGCCGCTGCGAGCTTCGGCAGAGAGAGGTGGGGCCATGGAGCCCAGCACCTCTGGGACCCGCTCCTGTCCTCCTGTCCCCACTGACTCTGAGGCGCTTCTATCCAGCCAGGGCACGTGGAGGGGCCCCTGCCTGGTTGTGGAGATGTTCTGACCGAGTGAACCAGGGCAAGTGCAAAAGCATCTGTGAGCTTCTACTCACAGAACCCCGAGTCGAGCCAGGCTCCACAGGCGAGAGCCAGCCTGCGCCCCCCGTCCTGCACTGCCACATGCAGATGACGTCACTGCCGCAGGGACCCCCGGACCTGATGCGGTGACGTCACTCCCACAGGGACCCCCCGGATCTAATGCGGTGACGTCGCTCCCACAGGGCTCTGTCACCCATGGAGCCCCGGGACCAGAGAACCGCACTGAGGCTTTAGGAAGAGGACAAAGGTGCAGGCAGGCGCCTTGCACAGGGTGCCGGTGGTGGGCACATGGAGGAGTGGCATGTGGGCGGATGGTGAGGAAAGGACAGTTGTGTGGCAGCGATGCTGGGAGGGACTAAGCCTTCGTTGGCCTTTTCCACAGCGGTTCTGAGGTAAGACGTGTGCTGTAGCCGCTCCTCTTAGCAGCACAAACATCAGACCACAGGAGCTTAAGGAAATCCCGGTCACCGTGAGCGTACGTGTGTGTTCACAGCTAAAGCACTGTGCCAGGGTGAGCTGAGCTCCCATGTTCAGATCGGAGTGTGTAACTGACCGTGACAGGCACTCACGTGGTTTTATAAATGTTTTCTAATACGTCACTCCTTCACGTGTCACGTTGTTTGACAGGACAAGTCTCTTTCCTAACACTGACGAGGGAGCCCCACCCCGAAGCTCCCTGTGGGAGGAAGACTTTCCCCCACCGCACGGTGTGTGACTGTCAGCTGCGGGAACAGCACAAAGCGGTGTGCTGAGCGCCGAGTGTTTACAGAGCTTAGTGTTCGTGCCGGGTCGTTATGTGCTGTTTATAAGGACGGCGCTGCTGCGTGCTCAGCCGTCCATGTGTCAGATGGGCAGCGCTCTCGGGAAGCTGCCTGTCCTGGCGCAGACGCTTTCTTGGCCTCAGAAAGAGCCTCGCTAAGGCAGGGCTCCGGGGCTGGAGCGGCCGCACTCCGCCTCCCGAGGACTCTGCCCGCCGGCTCCCCCGTCCCCACAGCTCTGGTGGCAGCAGCCAGAGCCACGCGCTTCCTCACCGGCCCTCAAACCTCAGGTGCAGCCTGAGAGGGAGGAGCGGTCTGGTTCTAGTTTCTCTAACGGACGGTGGGGCTGAGGGACTGGAGTGTTTGGAGGACATGTTTCCTCTAACTTGCAGTGTTTCCCAAAGTGTGGTATGTGTCCCCCCAGGGGCACGGGAAGAGTTTGGTGGGGGTGCGCGTTGCACCGGAGTTTGGTGGGGATATGCACTGCACTGTGCTTGGTTGCGCCTAATTCTACGTTCTCATGAGTATGAGGGGTACTCAGCGTTACGAAAATTATAGAAGGGGTACACATACGTCAAAAGTTTGGGAAACACTGCACGGCCAGGAAAGGCTGTTTTCTCCGTCACATTATCAGAAAGGTCAGGGATCACTGAGCTGACATGCACTGTCCAGTTCAGAGTCCCAGGGTCAGCTGTTACCCAACAGAGGCCAGTCTCTGGAACATGAAATTAATTGTCCCAAAGTTTAATTAAAAACACAATTTACAAATATTTAATATCTCTGAAAAGCATTTCTAAATTAAGAATCAAAAAATATGTACATAATATATAATCAAGTACCGGTCAGCTTCCACTCCCACTGGGGCCACTCTCAGCAACATCCGTCATCTTAGCTTCTTCAGAATCTGGAAGAAAAAACCAACTGGCATACTTCCCCTTTCTGATGCAGAGGAATGGGGCGGGAAGTAGTGTCCCGCGGTGCTGGCACTGGGGAGCCTGCGTTAGCGATCACTAGCTCCTCCTGCAGGTGCGGAGCCTTCACCTCGCCGAGGGAGCAGCTGGGGAGCCCCGCCCTCCTGCTGGGCACGCACCTTCTGTCAGGTCCACCGGGCTGCTCCCTGCGCCGGGGCGGGGCACGGAGATGCCCATGGCTTTCCGAACCCCGTACGTGCTGACGACGTCGCCGGGCGTTACTTGCTGTGCCAGTTCTTTAAGGTTAGTGGTCACCTGTTCAGCTGGGAAAAACAGAACAAACAGAGCAGCTGGAGGTATGAAATGGGCTTCCGTGAGGAACAAGTACACACACGCAGACCACGTGTCCGATCCCCTCCGCCGGGACCTACCGAGGTGCAGCTCCCGGTACGAGGGGCCCAGGAGGCAGATGGTGTTGGGCGGGGGCCTGGCGCTCAGGCGCTCGTTCTGGGCTTCCTGCAGCTCCCGCAGCAGCCGGGTGGTCTCGTCTAGCTTCCTCTGGAACACCTCGGCCTCTGTGGGGACAGCACAATACGGAGGCCGCCCTGGGCGCCACCCTGAGCGGCATGGGGTGTATCGACTGATCTCACACAACCCCCAGCCGCTCACTGCTGCACCAGGAGCGCTCCCAACCCGAGACACTCACCTTCAGAGTCGAACACTTCGACCGGAGCGCCCAAGTTTGCCACTGCCTCCAGGGCGGCAAGCCTGTCCTGGCTGCCGGAGCCCCCCCGCCCCGCGGGCTCCTCGGTGACCTGCTGCGGAGGGAGAGGACGCGTTCGAGCTGACTGAGAAACCAGGAAGATGGCCGTCTGCAGCCGTTATCCCACCTGCTCACGTGGCAGCTGTGGTCTGACGCCCACAGAAATGCCGTTCTCAAGCCTGGCACCGAAGTGCCCACACACCACGCTGCGCGGTGAGGTGCGGAAGTGTCTGGCACAGTCTGCACCATTGTCTCGAGTGCCAGCCATTCAGAGCCAACTGCCCGGGACTGCCACGTGGTGAAGATGAAGAGCCGTGCCAGCCCGTCCGGCCCTGCGCCCTCAGGAGCTCTCGTACATAAGGCACTTCCGGGCTCCTCCAGGCCCACAGCGGGGGCCGGAAATGCACGGAGAAACACAACCCAAAACGGGGTGGCGTTTAATTCTGGAATTACGAGCCTCAGTGTCTACAACCTCATGCTGCCATTTAGGAACACGTGGCCAAGGTGGCTGGTTTAGTTAGACTGTGGCGTTGTACTCCGAGCTCAAACCCCGAGCACCTGATCCCCCCCCCCCTCCCCGCTAAGGGTGCGGGGAGAGCTGTCAGCTCCAGTGTGGCCCTCACAGCCCCGTCTCCTCACTGCTCTCCCAGCCCTGACACTTCTTTCTCGCCCGTGGCTTTGCTGGGCTCCACCCCCGGCATCTGGCCTACTCGGCCTCCCGTCCGCAGCTGAAGGGCTTGATCGGAGGCCCTCCCGCTCATCTCCATTGAACGTTTCTGTAAGAACAGAATCAATCACCTCTGTGTCTTTGGCTGCGCCGAGGGTCCTGCTCTGGCCTTCCTCTTCAGGGGACGACTGCAGGAGAGAGAGACAGCGTCTATTCCCAGCACAGGCAAAGGCAAGCCACACAGGAACGGAGAGGCTGGGCTCGGGGAGTAAGATGGACGAGACAGACTTTCTGGCGTCTGGATTATCTTGTGAGTCAAGAGCACCCCTAGTGACTTAGCGACGGGCGATTCTGTGCCGGACCCAAACGCTACGTGTGAGCCCAGGGCGTGTGGGGAGCAGCACAGGCGTCTAAGTGGAGTTCCCCGCAGCCAGTCCGTGTGGGACCAGGCGCCGGGGCTGTGCCGCGGGGCAGGCGCGGCTCAGAAGGAAGCCGCTGTGAACACAGCCGGCCTCGGAGACACACAGACAGACGGCACATCAGGACTCCAGCCAGGAACGAGGGCACTTCCTGAAAGGTGGTGATTTAACCGATCCCCAGTGTTTAAAAATTATGGACAATGCATCCTTACAGAAAGCTTCTTCCTTATTTTCCAGAATCAATCCTGACAATAGTAACTGTTGCATCAAAGAGCTGAGAAACTGCAAACAGAAACTGCCACATTGGCCAGGGGAGGCCACTTGATTTTAGCTCAGGCTGTTCCCCGCCAGGAAGAGCACGGAGACAGCTCAGCTCGGCCCCAGGAGCGCTGCTGGCTCTGGTCTCTGAGCGGGTGCTGAGCCGCCCCAGCTCATGACCTCTGTCCGCTGCCCTGGAGACCGTTTCCAGTGCTGAAAAG
This sequence comes from Pipistrellus nathusii, assembly GCA_963693515.1. NCBI lineage: Eukaryota > Metazoa > Chordata > Mammalia > Chiroptera > Vespertilionidae > Pipistrellus > Pipistrellus nathusii. The sequence goes on from OY882872.1 coordinate 2,246,755, forward strand.
AGATGGCAACCAGGGTGGCCTCCAGCGCTCCTGGAGGCTCACCACTCGCTCACTGAGGAAGGCTCTCTCTCTCTCTGTCTGTCTCTCTCATTTCAGCCCTCGGTTCCCAGCCAGCGAGCAGGTTTCCCTGTCAGGTGCTCGGCACTGGTGCCCGCTCGGCTGAGCGCCCATTGCTCACCCTGCAGGCGCAGGGCCAGGCGACAGGCCCCTCCTTGGGCTGGGTGTCTGCATTACCGCTTCCGCTCATTGTCCCGCCATGGTCCCACCCGGCCGGCCGCCTTCTCAGGGAATGGAGCTCCCTGTCACTGGCTAAGCCCATGGTTTCATAACCGCATGACTAATGCGGACCAACGACACGCCACCTGCTTCTCCGGATGCTTCTTACCGTCTCCGACTCCTGCAGGGTTCTGGAGTGCCCGCCTTTGGTCAGGACGTCCAGTAAGCTGTCCGCCATGACGTACGGGTAATCTTGGCACGTGGCCAGGAACTCGTGGATGCTGAAAGAGAGCACGCGGGGACAGTCACTGCCATAGAACCGTCCCCGCTGGCTCGGTCTTCCTGCCACAGCCAGCGGCTTCCACAGTGCCCTTCACTCACACCGGGTGCCAACTCACCCCAGTCCACGCTGGCTACATGCTCACCAGCGACCACCTGCCGTGGCGACGGGAGGAGACACCGCTAACAGTGAAATGAAGCGCCGGGAAGACGGGCAGAAACCCCAGCTCGGTGATGGAAGCCACGGCTCGGCGGCGCGCTCCGGGCCCCTCCCCTAACTCCTCCGGGGTGAACGCCTCCCTCAGGACCGCCACACTATGAGCCTCCGTCAACCTCAAGCCCGGACCCCGCCCTCAGACCCTCCCCGCTGAGACCAGCACTCAGAAAACCTTGGCGCTCAGGACACTGAGCCGGGACTCGCCTGAAGTCGCTGGCGATGTCACAGCCGTCCTCCCCGTAGGTGGAGTAGATCAAGTCGGAGTCGTCCTTGCTGATGTTGGCGAACGTGGAGTCGTAGTGCGGCGCGTAGGAGCTGTAGGGCCCGTAGTTGAGGTACAGCACTGCGGGGGAGGAGCCGTCAGCGCCGGGACCGGACGGCGGCCGGGCCTGCGTTAGTGAGCACCCCTCCCTCCGCCTTCACTGCTTCCCCGGCTGGTGCACAGACCCTGGCAGACACCCCCCACAGATGCTCGTGAAGTAGCAACTCCAGTGAACTTTCCCCACCCCGGGGAGAGCAAGTGAATAAAGCTTCTGAATACAATACACGATGCTTCAGTCTCTCGGAAGCCAGTAACTAATTAAAGTTGCAGAATACCAGCCAAGGCAAGAACAGAGCCATAACTGGTGACTGTCCGAGCGGGCGCTCACCCGGGGCCACTCGGTTCCTTTTGTCCTCCTTGAAGCCCTGCAGCGTGTTCACGCCGGACTGCAGCCGCCCCGTGGTCATGCCTAGCCGCACCGGGCAGTAGCCGGGCTCTGAAACGGAAGATGGCACAGTGAGGCGGGTGCTGAGGCGGCGAGCCGAGTGGCACTCTGCAGCACGGGCACACAGCTTCATGCCATCTCCGTGACCGAGAGAAGGGGGAGCCTTCACAATCTCCGATTTTAACATGAACCTGAGCTCAGAAAGGCTGGATGTGGCCAGGACCCAAACCTGGTCCTCAGCACGCCTGGCAGCTTCCTGGAGTTCAATCCCGTCGTGTTGCTTTAAAGAAAGACGGAGGAGTTGGGCCTGTTAGGTTATGATGGAAGCAAGCCACCCAGAAGGAACAGCAGTGGGAACCAGCCGGCACAGACGCGGCCTCTGTGAGTCAGCAGCCAAGCCCAGGGCACCGGACTGAACTGAGCAGAGGGCTGAGCAGGGCGGTGCTGGGAAGGCCATGCCCAGGGACCGGAGCTCCCTCCTGGACCAGAGCCCGGCCTGATTTTGTACCGGACGGCCCTGCAGCACGGGTCCTGCGCAGCCAACCAGTGACAGATAAGACGCAGTGAGAAGCTCCATCCACAGCGCACCTCTCCTCGGGAGGCAGCCTGCACTGGCACCCTGCTGGGTACCACATCCCCACAGGAAGAGGAGAAGCAGAGAGAGAAGCCCTGCCGGGTACCGCATCCCCACAGGAAGAGGAGAGAGAAGCAAAGGGGCATCTTCTATCCACACCCGGGAGGGGGCGCGAGGAGCCGCCAGCTCTGGCCACTTTGCGGCTGTCCGCAGGGGCTGGAAACCTGGGGGTCCGGACGGGGAGCCCAGACCCCCGGCTACAGAGAAAGAAGGGGCAGATCTCACTGTGGCCACATCGTTAATTCATCTCCTCAGGCAGCTTCACCACAGCTGGACTCAAAGAGCAACGGTCTCCACCCGGGAGCAGCTGCTTTGGACCAGGACCATGTACATTCCGACCACAAAGTCCGAGAGGCGTTCCGCTTCCAACGCGCAGCACCAGCCTCTCCCGAGGGGCGGGGCCTGGAGGCCTCCAGGCAGAAAGCATGCGATCGCCTGACTTCCGGCGGCGCCTCCGCTCCTCCCTGCTCCGGTCTCCCCAGTGCTCCCTCCCTCACCTTCCTGGGACCAGCCTACACACGCCCTGGCGGGGACGCCCTCTGACCCCGAGGCCCAGGAGGCAGAGCCGGCACAGTGCGGGGACAAGTGCCACCTCCACGTGTAAACTGCTGGCGCCCACAGGGCAGAGGGAAGAGCCTGGTCTCTCCTGCTCCCCACTACCCACCGGCCGCCCCAGCTGCCCACAGTGGAAAATAAGCAATAGCGACATCTCCTGAAATACAGGAATTCTGTTGTCTTCATTTTAGGATCCCCAATGACCTCTCTCATAATGGCAATATGAAAATGGGTATTTACAGCCCTAACTGGTTTTGCTCAGTGGATAGAGCGTCAGCCTGCAGACTCAATGGTCCCTGGTTCGATTCCGGTCAAGGGCATGTACCTTGGTTGCGGGCACATCCCCAGTGGGGGGTGTGCAGGAGGCAGCTGATCGATGTTTCTCTCTTATCGATGTTTCTAACGCTCTATCCCTTTCCTTTCCTCTCTGTAAAAAATCAATAAACTATACTAAGAAAAAAAAAAGAGAACAATTTATCTGAAAAAAAGAAAAAAAAGAAAATGGGTATTTACAAAATAAACTAACATTCTCACAACTGCGTATTAGAGTACCTATTTCCGCTCAGATCAATGATAAGATCAATATTTTTATATCAAATTTCCTATATGATTTCCAGTAAAATATCATCTGAGAAAATAAGACAGCCGAAACCGGTTTGGCTCAGCAGATAGAGCGTCTGCCTGCGGACTGAGGGGTCCCAGGTTCGATTCCAATCAAGGGTATGTGCCCTGGTTGCAGGCACATCCCCAGTGGTGTGTGCGCGAGAGGCAGCTGATTGACGTTTCTCTCTAATTGATGTTTCTGACTTTCCCTCTACCTTCCTCTCTGTAAAAAAATCAGTTTTATATATATATAAAAAAGAAAATAAGAAAAAAAGAAAATAAGACTGAAGTGATAAAACGGGTTCTCGACCTTTACAAACCCCTCCCGGGCCCAGGCACAGCTGCCGGCATCTGCGCGAGTGCCCCTGAGGGCAGCAGCAGCGCGGCCCGCACCCCTTCTTCACGGAAACGCGGAGCTATGTCAGAATCGGAGGGTTCTGAGAAGCCAGGGGAAATCACTGAGCTCCAGGCCTCGCTACAAAGCAGGGCTAGAAGTGATAGCCTCATGTTCTGATGGCCTCCGCCTTGCCGGGTAGAGAAAACGTGACCTGTGTAACATGTTAGGAGGAGGAGAAAGGGGGCGGCCAGCTGTCCACAGGAGACACGCTGTCTAGCCAGTTCATCAGACAATGACACAGGAGACGGGTCACCACTCGGGCTGGTGCCGAATGGCACAGGTCCTCTCCCTGCCCACAGCAGCTCCTGGTCTGAGCCTGTGAACCCACCTCCGACAACGGGGTCCACGGGGTGCAGCAGTCCCAGCGTCGTCGTCCCGTCTGGCTTTCTCCTTTCAAATTCACACTGTAACGACCAGAGATTCACACGCATAAGCGGCTGTGTGTGTGTCACATCCGCATCCCACATGACAGGCAGCCTTCCTGTGGCCCCATGACTGGTAGCCAGCACAGGACACGCAGACCCGCCTCACACCCGCCTCCTGTGCACAGGTGCTGGCGGCTAAACTAAGGATGGTTCCAGAAATGGCAGGCTGGGCAAGGCCACCTGGTCCTGCCTCCTCTGCTTAAACGGGAGGAACTGAAGATCAGGAAGGGGAGGTGACCTCCCTAAGTCATGTATGAAGCCACCCGGTGTGAAACCAATGCCCACACAATACGATTCCCAAAGACCACAGTATGTTTCGTAAACATGAGAGCAGCGGCTCATTCTGATTTCAGACGCGGTGAAACCCAGCAGGAGAGGGTAAGGGAACCAGGTAACTGAGAGTGGTGCTGGGGCCTGAGGCAGTGTGACTGGAAGTAAAGGGCCTTAAACACACGCTCAGACACCGGGTCAGCGGTCACCTGACTGTTCGCCAGCCGCCGGGTCAGCTTGCCCCCGGACTCGCGCACCAGGCGGTCGATCTGCTCCTGCTCCCTCTCCAAGAGCTGGCTCTTCACCTTCTCGTCCAGCGCGTCCCTGTCCTTCCTGGGAGCACACGGCGGCAAGTGGGGAAGAAGGTAAGGTGGAAACATGGAGACGGGAGACGAGCTGTTCCCAGTTAGCGCCGGGAGGCCCGTGCGTGCAGCCCCAGACCTGGGCCAGCTCCTCGCTGGGGGCCCAGCGTCATTTGCCTTAAACGCGTTTCCCAGCACACTCGCAAAAAACCGAATCTACCCAAAGTGTATTTTGAAGGGAGAGAAATTTTTTTTTTCAAGTTTCACTTTTCATAACTTTTAAAGTTACAAATCAGAAACAGAACGAAAACTTGTCATAGTTTACTTTGCGTTGTGGCAGCAGAAACCCCAAACTGCTAATGCGAACCCTCTTCCGGGCGGACAGGGAGGGGCGGGGGGGGGGGGGCCGGGGGGGTCCCTGCTCCTCGGCTGACGGCTGGTGAACATGTTCATGGCCACTCGACAGCCGCCCCTTTCAGAAGCAGCTTCAGCTAAGCTGTGCTGAGGCTTACCCACTGTCTCTGCTCCTTTATGGACACAGCACTGAATGCAAACAGCCCTCCACAAACAGCCCGACTTCGAGAAACGCACGGACACAGGTCCCTCAGGAGGACATGCTGCTTAAAGCCAGGCTCTAAGAAGGCGCCCTCAGGGCTGGGTTCTGACTGTGAGGGGATTGCACATGCGCCTGGCAGGGATGAAGGCATCCACCTCCAATGGACTCTCATGCCCAAGCCCGCCGCCCCAGGCAGGGGGCTGGCTCCCCCCTATACCCCCGCACCAGCTTGGACAGACCACTGAACTGTGACCCTGACCCTGTAAAGGCTCCTTACTTCCTGTTCTCCTTGTGGGGACTCTTGAAGGCTTGTGCGTCGGTCTCGCCTGCGTCCTCCCTCTCCGCCGGCCAGCGGCCGCTGTCCTCCCCGCTCTGCGAGGCGTCTGCCCTGTCCTTCTGCTTCCGGCTCTTCTGCAAGTCGGCCATGAAGTCTATGCTCTGCTTCAGGCTCTGGATCCGCTCCTGAGGGCGGTCAGAGCACGCTTAGGCATGTCTGTCAGGAACTTTTATCGGAAGGCACTCTTCCTCACAGAGCTGGCATTTATCTTGTCATTAACCCGGGAGAAGCGCGCTCAATGTGACCGCACCCAGAGTATGAGACTCAGGAACCAGACAACAGCTTAGCCTTCCATTCAGACGACGGCACTTCCAACCTGAGAGAACCCTTGGAACTTGACCGTGTCATCGAATAGCTCACAGAGGACACTTGGAGAAAGACTTCCCTGCAGCACTGAATTTAAAAGGCGGGACTGGGTTTCACGGCATGTTCAACTCTATAATGAACAGAATGGCTTAGCACTGAAGTTTAAGAATGAGCAGTACTAAGACCTCCAGCCCGCGCACACAGGCCGGCTCCGAGGACTGGCCCTCGGGACGGTCCCAGCGACCCTGGCAAATAGCCTCCTGGGACCGAGGGGCCACGCAGCTGCTTCCCGGAGCGCAGAGCGTCCCGCCCACCAAGGAAATCTTGCTTCTGCTGCGTCCACCCTGCCTAACCTCCCCCCGCACTGAGAAGCTGTGTTTGCTGCGGCAGGGGCTGGAGGACCTGGAAGACCTGCTCCTCATGCTGCCTTTGCTGTGAACTCTGAGCCTTGTCACCGGTGAAATATGGAGGGCGGACTCCGTGGGGACGCATGGCAACGGCAGGGAAGGCTTCACAGAATAATAGGAACTAGGAGGACCAGAGGTCATGCAAATAAGAATAATGAAGTCAGGACCATGAGTGACTCATCAAGGGTCACAGAACCGGTGAGAGAGCAGGCTGGGCCTCCTGCTACCATGCCTGTACCAGAGGTGCAGCCTGGAAGCCTCAGGGAAGCGGACCCGCTGTGGAACTTATTTTAAAGTCATCCTACACTCCTCACCTAATGTACTGTACTGCACACAGATACGCATAGAGGAGAAAATAAAAGCCTCATTAATGTATTATCTAGCCCCGTGGTCGGCAAACTGCAGCTCATGAGCCACATGCGGCTCTTTGGCCCCTGGAGTGTGGCTCTTCCACAAAATACCATGGCCGGGGCGAGTCTGTGTTGAAGAAGTGGCGTTAGAAGTTTAAAAAATTTGGCTCTCCAAAGGAATTTCAATTGTTGTCCTGTTGATGTTTGGCTCTGTGGACTAAGGAGTTTGCCAACCACTGATCGAGAGGAACAGGTCACAGAGCCTTGCAGTGACCGAGTCAGGACAGACCCTAATTAGTCTGACCTACTGTGCGGCCAGTAGTACAGTTTGTACGGGAGGCAGCCTTTGGAATTTATTTAGGTGATCAAGAGTTATTCTACACATGCCCATTCTTTATAAAGACGACATCTCCCCTCCCTGTGTCTGTAACTGAAAAACAACGAAAGGCGCTCTACACCCGTTTCCCGCGAACACTGAGGCCCCACTCCGGAAGGCGTGCTGGCTCTCCCGGGAGCACTGCCTGGGAGGAGTACGCTTGGGTCTAAACTGAATCACATCGCGTAAATCACTGTGGTAAGGATCCCTCCCATCTGGGGTGGAGAGACATCAACAGGAAGCTATCACACAGGATGGGTAGGGCTCAACAGGAAGAGGTCTGAGAAAAAGGAGATAACAGAGAAGGGAAAGGGAGAAGAAACTACTTTCTGGGCCTCCATCACCTCACCCTGTAAGCGCCAGGGGATGCTGGAAGCGTCGCCTGTCACAGTAACTCATGCTTACAGACAGACAGTGATGGCGGGGGGGGGGGTGAGCCACACTGATAAGCTGCTGTGCTGTGCCAGCCTGTGCGGCACACTGTCTCCCGAGATTCACGTGACAGTGTGGGGAGAGGCTGCACCGACAGCAGCGCTTTCCTCCATGGCCGACGACGAGCATCGAGGGTTTGCACCGGGGACACAGCTTGGTTCGTCCTCCGAGTCTTTCTGCCAAGACCGGGATAAACACTTTACATTCTCTTTCCTCGGCAGATTTTGCCCAAGATGGGCAACTGGCTTACATCACAGTCTCCTAAGTCTTTAGGCGAGGACGGGAACTGCTGTCTAAATATTGGGAGTGCGAGAATTAATTGTCAGCCCAAATGTTTCTCTCCCTGTGAAGGGGATCCAAGAACCTTTCAGCGCCCAGCAGACACAGACATGTGCACACGGCGGCCTGCTATGTGCAACCGACAAGATGCGCCCTCACAGCTGAGAAACACGTGCCGCCATGCCTCCCTCCTGCTGTCCGATCTCAGCTCTGAGCTCCGGCTTTCCTCCTCCTGCTGTCTTGCACCCACACGTTTCTTCTTTGCACAAACCCCTCCTCTCCTGGCCAGTCTCCCCCCCACACCAGGCCTCCCCGCACAGCGGCGATGACCTTGGCGGGCACAGGCCACACCTGCTCTGGGGATGAGGACCGGCTCATGTCCTGCCCGAGGCCCAGGAGTCAGTGGGCAGAGCTCACACTGGCCCCGTCTCCGCTCCTGCTGTGGGGAGGTGCCGACTTCCCATCCCACTCAGAGCTGGGAGCCAAGCCTCTGAGATGGGACTTATCCTCCGAGATGGGAGCTCCCGTCTCTCCAACAGCCATCGCCTCAGTTTACCCTCCAGCTGTCCTCAGCCCTCGTCCCAGATGACACCACACCATTTCCTGCCGCTGTGGGCAGTATTTCTCCCCCTCGGAGCCTGTCCCTCTCGGGAGGGGCAGCTCCCCGTCAGCGCTCCTTTGTCTTTCTCCTCCGGGGTTCCTGTGGGGCCCACGTCAGCTCCCAGCCCCACAGGGAGGAGCACTTCCTCCTGCCGGCTCCCACTCACACCCTCCTCCTGGACTGCAGGCTCCCTGGTGAGTGCCCATCTAAGAGCCTCGCGTAAGGAATCACAAGTGAGCACCGATATCTATCCGCATCAATCCCAACGAGAACCTTCCTGCTTCATTTTCTTCTCCATTAACCAGAATTTTTCATTGGATATTTCAACTTAAACACGATCTGCCTAAACAATAAGACCAATACTGAACTGGACTGGTATTATTATGACAAAAAAACAAAGAAATACCACTTTTATAATAATTAGTATTTGTGACAAAGAAATTTCCTTACCTGGCTAAGGATTTTCATTCCTGAGTGTAATAGCTTCTTTGCAGCTTTATAATAAATGGTCTCTGGTTTGTTGTAAATCATAGCATTAGTACACATAAGCTTGAAGTTATCCTGCAGAGAGAATATTAAGGGGAAAAATGCATTAAAACAAAACGAAGTACCCTTCTTTCTTGATTTGAAATCATACAGGCCTTTGAAAAATTAAAATAAACATCCTGCCCTCTCCTTTTATGTTCACTGAAGAACATTAATAGCAATTTATTAAGTTTTAAAACTCACAAATACTGCTAAATTAATTTAAATATCCTACATTCTTTTCTAAATACTTGAAACATTTTGTAACTATATAAATTTTATGCATCAAGATGAAAATTTTTATCTTACTGAACAAAAAAGAAATAGAAGAAAATACTTCTAATATATATTTAATAGAATAATTTTAACTAAGTAGTTAATTTAATTAGAAATGCTATTCTTAGTTTAAAAAAATCTTCAGTTACTATATATTTATGAGTTATATTTTCAGATCTTGACCGAGAACAGGGAACAGGGCTGAATTATCACATTATTTCCTACTAAATCCAAATCAACTGAGCAAAAATGTTACAATGCTCACACATTTATGCTTACCTATTTGAATGCTATTACAAGCTAAACATAATTTCTAGAATGTTGCAAAATCATGCCAATGTGAAATAAACCATACAACCTCAAAAAGCTGAAACATGTAAATGGAGGAGCCAAATGACCCCAAATTACACTTCTGGTTTAAATTTCAAAGTACACAGATATGCCGGAGAAGCAATTCCACAGCACGTTTTCATGGGTAATTTTTACATCACATAAATGTGAGCGATTATGTCAAGCCCTTACTAAACTGATCAAAATTGAACAAAAAAAGGATCTGCTGCCCCTAACAAACTCCTCCAAATCAAAACGCTCGAACCCCACTATTTAATAAATAAAGTGGTGACAGCCGAGAACAGTCACATGGACGAAAAGAGGTGCTGAGCACTTTTTACCACGAGAAGACTGAGTGAAGGGTCCTAATAAGTCGGCATTAAATTCAAAGGGGACGAAGCTCCTGGGGGCCTCGGCCCCGCCCAGTCGCTTACCACCAGGCTTTTACTGGACTTGCGCCTCCGAGAATGTGATGGCAGCCACCGCCCACTTGTCCTTCCTGCCTGTGCGTGTGTGTACATGCACACGCTGGAGCGGACCTTTCCATGTAATGTTAGTGGGTTCCCAGTCCCCCCCATGGCTACCCAAAGGACCCCAAGCGAAGCACCCTTGGCACAGATATTCCGGGAAGCTTCCATTCCATTAAGAACAATTAAATGCTTAGTGGGGAAGAAGGGGTGGGGAGGGGAGAGACGCATGGCCGTTATTCATGCTCAATGAGCCCGGGATCCCCTGAGCGCAGCGCCCTGTGGCGCCAGGGCCTTCAGGACGGCCATGTGCAATGGCACTGGGTGGTCTGAAAAGCGGAATGGCCCTCCCGCGCACTTTTCACGTAAAACCCGAACAGCCTAATGAGGTGGATAAGCTAATAAGTATTACTTTGGGTTGCTGAAAAGGCAAACATGTAGGAATAGAGAAAACTCTAAAGAGTTAAAAATACTTGTGCATTTTAATTATGATAAGCCTAAGGCTTTTGCTCAAAAACACTCAGGGGCACTCGTCTCTCTCCTGTCATCACAGACAAAGATGAGAGGAAAACTGTTCACTAAGAGAAAAAACAAAACTGTTAAAAGATTTTTTCCATTGAGCAACAATCAAGTTGGAAATATGCTGAAATAAACAGTTCCAGCCTAATTTTCACCAGATGAAAAGTTTCCATTTCTCTAAAGACACAGGAATGCAATCCCAGGTTTTCCGAGTGGTGGGATATGATCTATGCGTTCAAAACGGATAGTAAGATAGAATGCAACTCGGGTGTTATTCACAACTCAGCTGACCGTCATGTGGATGAAAAAAAAGAGCAAGTAAAGATACAGTTTACTGTCGGATTTCCCTTTTACAGCTGATTAGGTTAGAAGCACACTGTGATGCTTATGCAGAAAAAATACAGGCAAAACAGACATCCAAACGGGTTTGGTCTGTGGTGGTTTGGCAGAAAGCGAATTTAAAACACGTGGTTCCTTTTCCGAGGAAGATGAAAAGAAAAGTATCGCCTCTCAGTCCACAGATCCCAAGATTGTAAAGACAGGGAAGACTTCAACTGTGGCACCAGGCATGGATGTCACGTGGGTGGCTTGTAGGTCCTTTACCTGCAAGTTATTAATTTCCTTCCTTCTACAGTTGAAGGAAATATGCTCAACAAATAGTGCCAGAGTGTCTCAGAGAGCAAGTGACTTCACTGGAGTAGCATTTCTGAGCCAGCCCAAGTACTCTCTCTGTGAGAAGACAGGCACACCTGAGGTGTCCATTAAAATATCAATGTTGCCTGCATCGATCTGAAATTGAAAATCAAGTATCTCCTCATGTTAACGGTTGAGAAAATACACTGGAGAATATATGAAATTCAAAATTTTGTGAAAATCCCCCAAATGATAAAAGATAGCAGATGGCTTATTTAATCTGGTTTTGAACCTCCAAGCTCAAAAATGTTTTCAAAGACAAAAATATACAAAGATTTTTGGATTTTAAAATAAACTTAATTCTTTACAAAACAAAAGTTCAATTAGAAAGACTCTAAATACCAGATATGAAGGTTTCTACCAATATTTTATATATATATATATACAGGATCCAAGAGCTCGACTCCCAAGCAAATAAAGAGAAGTTACTCTGTGTCATCGCTATTATTTGTCCAATCACAACACAAACAGCTCTAGTCACCTTCAGTTCCTCTATGGACTGGTAGTCATTGTTCTTGATTTTCTCTTTCATGGTGCTGAAATCCATTGGGTGCTTAATGATCATGGAGTAGCCAGGAGCAATGAAATCAGTTACAGGAAACGAAAAGAAAGCACTCGGGTCTTTTCTGGGAAGATATAAAAAAAAGGCAATTTTACTTTTTTACATCTACTGGTTTAAGAGCAGAAGCCAGAGGAAACCATTCAGATGTAGAAAGAGTCTGTAATATGCTAACATGTTTCCCGCTGAAAACTACAGAGATAATTGTAAAGACTAATAGCTATTTAATAACAAGGTGAAGATGTTTTACGTAATAACTGAACTCTTGTACAGAGAGTCTTTTAAAATATGCAGGTTAAGTTAATTAGTAGCACATCCCACACAGGGAAAAATGAAACAAAATAAAGACCCAGCTTAACTGAGCAGTGTCGTGGTCTTTGGAAGATTAGTACTATGTATTTTTATCAACCACAGGGGAAAAGGCCAAAATAGTAACTGTGAATGCACACCTGTGCAATCTTCCATATGGTTTCTAACTACTGGCTTGGACGCAATTATTACATTCCTGTGAACGTGTGTATTTTGACTGCTATCGTGTGGGTGTGAGTGTGTGTATGTGTAGGTAGGTAGAGGTGTGTTAAAAAAATGACATTAAAAAGCCCTCATAATACTCTAAACTTGAGACAGTGTTTTCTATCACAGGCTCTCAGTTCTTACTGGAGGAACTTTATAAAAATGCCAATGGGCCAGGGAAGGCTGACCCCAGACCCTCGGCATCAGAATCGCCTGAGGAAGGATACTGGTATTTCTGGGTTGAGAACTGGTGCTGGTACTGGAGCATTTGGCACTGGTATTTCCAGGACTGACCGGGCCGAGAACCATTGTTTTATATAATTAGCTCATCAGAGTGACTTTTTTTTCCTCTGGAAATTTGGCATACTAAAATTTTCTGATTCTAAATCATCGTAACAATAAAAAATGGCTTAGAAACCAACAATGGCAGTGACTATCAAAATGTATTCACCACATACCAGGCCTGGGACTTGATGTATTTCATACCGAATCCTCACAAAGCCACCCAGGAGGTGGCACCCTCACTTGGAGATGAGCTCACTGAGACTCGGGGCTCAGATCATTCGTTCTAGGTCACAGTCTGACAGGAGAGTTAAAATCGGAAGCAGGCCTGTGAGAATCTGCCTTTGTTCTTCCGAGCCCGATGCCCAAGCAGAGACTGATACACGAGATAAAGCAGAAGCATGCTGTCCGGGCCTCACACGTGCAGGCGGGGCTGCCCACAGCAGTTACTGTCAGCAGCGGCACAGCCGTCCGGGAGGGCCTCTGCAGAGGAAAGCATCTATGCCTCCGAAGATCAGTCATTATTTAATGGAGAGCCCCCTTGGTGGCATTCCCAAACTGATCACCTGCATTCTTAAGATGCCCGCCCTGCCCCTGGGAACCCTCTGCCAGCGACATGTCTTCCAGCTAACAGCTGGAATTCTGAGTAAAGGCAGGTATCAGATATTTTAGTAAAGACTGACTTATTCTTTTCCCTTTTACAAACTTAACACTGGTTTGAGCTAGATACTGAATTTTTTAGAACAAATTCCTGCATTTAAAAGTGTCCAAATCCTATTTATAGTATTCTGCCCCAGACTTAGTAATTGCTGAACTTTCACAGTATGATAAGCGCTGCACAAGCACACAGAAGGTATTTTTATCTATTAACCAAGTGGAAATATCTGTATTGTTTATTCCCAGTTTAAGGCTTGAACATCAGAAGTGACTTCAGATGAAAAGAAATCTGCCATTAAGAATATTACGTAACACTCTCCAAGCTGCCAGTTAAAACAAACCAAATGAGAACATCTAAGAGCCAGCCTCTTGGAGGGCTGCTATTGCCAGGCAAAATATTTATCATCCACTTTAAAATCAAGTACGTTTGGATGGGAGCCACAAAATGTGGCTTTAAATAATCAAAACAGCAAAGTGTTTTGGAGACTATCTTTCTCCTTTCAATTTCCATGTTACAAACGGACTGGAAAACCCATTTACCTCTGCAATTGTCTCATCAGTTGGTTCAAAGCTTCTTGAAGGGGCGTCTGTTCTACTTCTAAAGCAGAGAAGGAAAAGAGCACTTTAAAAAGGAAGGTTCAGCTTAGCTTCTTTCCTTTCTATAGGACTTATTCATATCCATCATTCAACACCTCACACAGAAATTCCATTCGCCTTATAAATAAGTACGACTTCAAAACTGAAGCTGGTTTAAAGCTCTTTTGCATCAGAGAAAGAAGAAAACTTAAAAAATTCCATTAAAAAGCGTTTAAACTTGAGCTTAACTTGAAAGCTGGAAACCCGGTGCCTCCCCCTGGCTGTGCCAGCCCCCCCACACAGGACAGCTCCCGTTATGCTGACCTTCCTGCTTGGCTACCGAGCTCGAGAGTGGCTTCTCAGGAGGCAGGTCCAATCGCACAGGCGCCTGGCACTGGAGGTCCTCTTCTGCCTCATTCTCCCCACGGTCCCGATCGCGCTTCTTCCTATCCTCCTAAATGGAACGAAGGGAGGTAATTTAGAAATATTTTAGAATACCTTTAAACTAAATCATCTTAATCTCAGTGGAAAAAAATAGGGAGCCCCTGAAAATTCTTTTAAAAAATCTTCATGTATTTTACTGCCATCTACTGGAAAAGGAGAAAATCATATGTTCACAAAGGGAAGGAAAAGTGATTTGACAGTATAGGCAGGAATTAACCGCTTTGAAGATAACACTATTCCTCCTAAAAGCAAGATAACATACGTAGGAATAAACCTAATAAAAATGCCTAATACATTTTGGGAAAAGTTATGAAATGTTACTGAAAGCACACTGTGGAAGCCCCGAATACAGGAAATATACCATGTTCATGACCTGAAAGACAGCCAGTTCTCTCCAGTTATCTGTAAATAAGATGCAATGCCAATCAAAACTGTAAGATGGAATTTTTCATGGAATCTGACAAGCTTATCTTGTAGGTCAAAATCGAGAACAGTCAGGACAGTTGTGAAAAAAGTGACGAGAGAGTCATATCAGGTACACACATCTGTATAAAGTAACAGTAATTAAGACAATGTCGGTCTGACATAGGGACAAACAGTCCAAGAGGACAGACTGTGGAGCCCAGAAACAGACGCACACATACAGCAAGTTTGGGCATAGCACAGAGGTGGCATCGTGTGATTAAAGACAACAGAGGAGTCAGTGCGGGGGACTAGTTGTCTGCAGGAAAAAGAAAAATGAATACAGGTTCTATCTCACACCGTACACAAAAGTCAATCCCAGGTACAGTAGACCGAAATGTACGCAGCAAATCTTTACACCTTCCGATAAAAGAATCTTCATGACTCAAAGAGTAGAAAAAATTTTTCTTCCCCACAAACAAAGCTAAAGGCTAGCTATCGACAGTATTTGCAACACAAACAACTCGAAGTACTAGCGAAAAATCCCCAGAAAACCCCTGAAATGGCAGGAAATTAGCTCAAGCTGCCTAGACCTCCAGGAACTATAAATGTAAAAACTAGAAGGCATTTCACGTCTCTGACTAGCAAAAACTAAGATGTCTGTAAAGGCACGTTCTGATGACAATGGAGAGAAATGGGCTCTCCTGCCTTGCGGATGGGAGTACAAGGCACAGCCATCGGCAGAACAAGGAACAGCATCTAGGAAGGCTAAGGCTCCGCAGCACTCCTCCTCCTGGCACACCCCCAGGGAAACGTCTTTTCACAACGTACCCTCCACCCTGGCAACATGGAAGTGGGTGCACTTCTATCAGATTTCCTCCAGTAAACGCCTTACTGTTTTCCACCTCCTGTCGAGAGTCCGGAACGGGGCGGGCTGCAGGTAGGCACTGACCTATGACACTTTACCAGGGGATCCGAGCACCTCTGGAAGTTGGTATCCTGGGGGGTCCTGGAACCAGTCCCTCCTGGATACCAGGGGACAATTTAAGTTTCTGGAAAGTCAGGTTGCACGCAGATTTTTGACTGCAGGAGGGGTGTGTTGTTCAAGGGTCAGCTGTCTACAAAAGTGTTTACTGCAGCCCAGGCTGAAACACTTAAAAAAAAATCAGAAACAGCCCCTTGCCTATTCTGGGGAGACGGATCCTGCGTGTGGCTTATTTCCGAGGACATAGCAGGTGAAGTGAAAAGGCTGTAGGGACACGGAGGTGAGCGGCCACGGGAGGGAAGTTACTACGGTTTTGCTCAGCTTGCAGACCAATGGTCAAGAAAATGCTTATTTTTATTCATGTCCTATCCCTTGAAGATCCTGATCCAATTTTCTCTTCGACAGACAAAATCGCAGTTTTATTTTTCAAAAATATATTTTATTGCCAAAAACGATTTGGCTCAGTGAATAGAGTGTTGGCCTGAGGACTGAAAGGTCCCGGGTTTGATTCCGGTCAAGGACATGTACATTGGTTGCAGGCACATCCCCAGTAGGGGGTGTGCAGGAGGCAGCTGATCGATGATTCTCTCTCATCGATGTTTCTGACTCTCTATCCATCTCTCTTCCTCTCTATAAAATATCAGTAAAATATATATTTAAAAAAAATATATATTTTATTGATTTTTTTACAGAGCAGAAGGGAAAGGGGGAGATTTAGAAACATCGATGAGAGAGAAACATCCATCAGCTGCCTCCTGCACAACCCCCACTGGGGATGTGCCCGCAACCAAGGTACATGCCCTTGACAGGAATCGAAGCTTGCCCTGACCGGCTTGTCTCAGTGGATAGAGGGGTCCAGGGTTCGAGTCCAGGCAAGGACACATGCCTCGGTTGCAGGCTCCATCCCCAGTGGGGGGCATGCAGGAGGCAGCAGATCAATGATTCTCTCTCATCTCTCTCTCTCTCTTCTCCTCCCTTTCTCTATGAAAATAAAGAAATGTATTTTTTAAAAAGTAAAGGGTGGAAGCTGCCCGTTCAGTAAGTGGCACCCGGAGTACTTTGTGCACCTGCGGGTCCGGGATCGAGCCCAGGTGGGCCGGGCTCCTCCCCGCGGTGCGCGCACCCGGAGGGGAATTGCTCGGAGCTGAGGCTCCGGGCCGGTGTTCCCACTCGGCCTGCGCCTCTCGCACAGGCGCCTTCAAAAGGCGGCCGGGCTGCGGGCTGCGGGCTGCGGGCTGCGGGCTGCGGGCTGCGGGCTGCGGGCTGCGGGGCCGGAGGCGCCGGGCCGGGGAGGCGGGCGGGCGGCGCCGGGCGGGCCCTCACCTTCACGCGCCGGCGCTTGCGGCCCTTCTCCTCGCCGGGCGCCTGCCGCTCGCCCTTCTTGCGCTTCTTGCGCTTGCGGTCGCGGTCGCGGTGCTTGTCGTGCTCGCTCTTGTCCTCGAAGAGGCTGGAGTCGTGGCCGGAGCTGCCGGTGGAGAGCTCGGTCACCTCGCTGCCGCCCACCTTGAGGACCAGCTTCAGCGGCTTCTCCACATAGTCTGGGGAGGAGGGAGCGGCCGGTTCAGGGGGCCCGGCCGGTCCCCGGGGCGGGGGACGGGGGGCCCGGCGGCCGGTCCCGGTGCAGAGCGGCCGGTCCCCGGGGCGGGGCCGCGGGGCGGGGGACGGGGGGTCCCGGCGGCCGGTCCCCGGTGCAGAGCGGCCGGTTCAGGGGGCCCGGCGGCCGGTCCCCGGGGCGGGGGGCGGGGGGTCCCGCCGGGCGGTCCCCGGTGCAGAGCGGCCGGTCCCCCGCCGGGGCGGGGGACGGGGGACCTGGCGGGTGGTCCCCGGGGCGGGAGGCGGGGCCGATGGTGCCGGGCACGCAGGGGGCGCCCCGGAGCACCTGCTGAGAGACGGGCACCCGCCGAGGGGCGCCCCGAACGCCGCCCGGCCGCTCAGGACCGTCTCCCGCGGGGGCCGGGGGTCTGGGGTCCCGCCCCGCCCGGGTCCGCCGCGCCCCGGGGTCCGGCCTGCCCGGGGAGGCGGCCCGGCCGCCGCGGGCGCGCGAGGGGGGTTGGGGTGAGAAGCCCCGCCCGGCCGCGGCCTCCTCACCCTCGTAGAGGCGTTTGTCCGACTTGTGCTTCTTGTGCTTCTTGCCCATGTCCGCCCGGGCCCCGGAGCCCGCCCCCCGCGCCAGGCCCAGGCCGTGCGCCGCCGCTTCCGGTCCGGGCCGGGCGGGCGGAGGGCGGGAGCGGGGCCCGCGAGGCGCGGCGCCGCGAGGCAGGGGGGCGGCGCGGGGGCGGCGGGCGCGGGGGCGGCGCGGGGCCCTCGCGGAGACGCGGCGAACGAGACGAGACGCGGCCGCGGCGGCGCGAGAGCGGCAGCGGCGGGGCGGCGAGCGGCGGCGGCGGGCGCGGAGGCGGGAGAGAGGGCCCGCGGCGCGCGCGGGGAGCCGGCGGCGGCGCGTGGCGGCCCCTGGCGGCGGGAGGGGGCGCTGCAGCCTGCGGGCCCCGGGGGGCGGAGTCCGGGCTGGGGGCGGGGAATGGGCGGGGCCACTGCTCTGAATGGTCTCTTTCTTCTGTCACTCTCCCGCCTCTCTCTTTGGCTCCGCCCTCTTTCTCCCCTCCCTGTCTCTCTCCACCTCTCTTAAGTTCTAGGTCCCCCTCTGGTCTGTTTCTCTCCTCCCTCCACATCTGTTTCTGTTTCTTTTCCTCGCTGCATATTTTCCCTCCTTTCTCTCTCACCTCCTTTCTCTTTTCTCTTTCCTCTCTCCCTTTTCTCCCCCTTTCTCTTTCCTCACTCCCTCCCCTCTTCCTTCCTTTGCCTTTTCTTTTCATCACCCTTCCTCCTTTCCTCCCACCCCACTTTCCCTTTCCTCTGTCCTCATTGCACAGTATTTATGGAGCCCTGTACTGGCTGCCAGATCCAGCAAAACCCACCGGTAGCTCTCGTCTGATTGTCTGGGAGCTGGGACATGTATCTTCTCCTGCCTGGACCTGGCTTTCTTGGTTCAGACATGGACTGGAACTATCACTTTGGCTCTCCTTGGTTTCCTGCTTTCCAAATGCAGATCTTGGGACTTCTCTGTCATAATCATGAATCAATGATTTATAATGAGTCTATAGATAGATATAATATGCTATCGGTTCTGTTTCTTGGAGAACTCTGACTAATACACCACCCAACATTGTTGAAGGAGCCAGAGCAGAGCCCAGACAAGTAGAGAGGAAAGATACAGAGCTTTGAACCTCATAGGATTGAAGTTTTATACTGTAGTAGACAAAATTTTAACAATTGAAAGTGAAAAGGATGTTATGGAATATACCTAAGATGCTGTTTCAAAGCATAAAGAAAGAACTGATTGAGTATAATTGGGACTTGGGAGTAGCATTTTAAATAAATCAAAACATTTCATGTTTATACTCCAAGTTGAAACACTTCAATAACCTAGTTACACACCTGACTTTGTCCCACGAAAAACTTAAAGTGATTTATAAGAAGCCATTTAATACAATAAAAAATAAAAATGAGGATGAGAAAAAAAAACAAAAACCAAACAAACAAAAAAACCCACCGGTAACTGAGGGATTCCAGCCGTAAAAATCTTGGTTCCTGGCTGGACGAGCAGCCAGCTGTCTTGGCAGCCGCCAGGGGCAAACTCCCCAAGGAAGAGGCCGCCACGAGGGGCCGGCTGAGAGATGGCAGGTGACGCGATGTTGATGCAGTGCACGGAGGACCACACGCCACAGCTCAGACCCTATGGCCTCCCCGTGAGAGCTCTGCACCTGCCCGTGCCTCCCACACACAGCCAGCGCCCCCTTCTCTCTCACAGCCCCGTGTCCTACTCGGCTCTGTTCCTCTTGTGGCTGCCCCCGCTCAAGAAGATGAGTCTCCGGGGGATCCCCCACTCTGGAGGGGGTGCCGATGTGGGAGAGGAATTGTGAAGAGAAAGTAAAAAGGGGCGAGTGTGTGGATGTTGGTGGGGTGCGTGTGATGTGCCGTGTGGAATGTGTGGAACGTGTGCGCATGTGCATGCGTGTCCTGCTTCTCGGCAGGACTCACCTCGTGGCTCCAAGGTCAGGAGATACCGTTCAGGCTTGTCTACCGGGAAAGAAAAAACCTGGGATCGGAGGTCTCCTCTCTCCTCTCTCTCTCTCTCTCTCTCTCTCTCCTCTGTTTCTCTCTCTCTCTCCTCTCTCTGTCTCTCTGTCTCTCTCTCCTCTCTCTCTCTCTCTCTCTCTCTCTCTCTCTCTCTCTCTCTCTCTCTGTGTCTCTCTGTGTCTCTCTGTGTCTCTCTCCTCTCTCTCTCTCTCTCTCTCTCTCTCTCTCTCTCTCTGTGTGTCTCTCTGTGTCTCTCTCCTCTCTCTCTCTCTCTCTCTCTCTCTCTCTCTCTGTTTCTCTCTGTCTTGGGAACCCTGTGTCTTTTTCCTCTCTGCCTGTCTCTTTTTCCTTCTCCTCCTTCCTTTGCCTCTACATGGCTCCATGTGATCATCAATCCACAATCCATAGTCTGCTCAACCGCCAATACCTGAGCTTGCTTTGGCCATGGCCTACGCCTTGTCCAATCAGCACCAGTGGCCTTGGTGCTGGGGGCGGGGCCTAGCAGAGGATGGCCAATAAAACATTCCCAATAGCTCTACCCGCTGCAGGTGGCTGCTCCAAGATTCTCAGCAGGAGAGTGCCTAGGAGCGGAGATACCAATGAAGATAAGAGCCAACAGTGCCTGAGCCTCTTTAAATCAGGAGAGGGATGCACATGCCCCTTTTATAATGAAATTGCAACGAAGTATAGAGCAAGTGCAAAAATCTTTTAAAAAAATATTTTGTTGATGTTTTACTGAGAGGCAGAGAGAGAGAGAGAGTTAGAAACGTTGATCAACTGCTTCTTGCTCACCTCCTACTGCGGATGTGCCCTCAACCAAGGTACATGCCCTTGACTGGAATTCAATCTGGGATCTTCAGTCCGAAGGCCAATGCTCTATCCACTGAGCCAAACAGGCCAGGGCCAAAAATGTTAAGTGTATTAATGGGTATTACTCCTTTTTTTACTTCTCACAGCCACCCCATGGTAAGAGATGTTTCTTCCCGTCTCCAATGTGCAGCTCTGACCACAGGCTCAGCAAAGCCCACCCGCTCGGCAAAGGAGGGGCCCCGGGATTTGAACACGGGCAGCGCCTCTCAGCACGACTGTAGACTGCTCACGCCACCCAGTCAGCTTCAGGGCGAGGGTGACCTGCGACGGGCATTCGGCAGGGAGATACACCCAGTGCCTTCCTCTCCCGGGTGCAGGAGTGTCAGTGGGAACCCCTCCAGCCTGGCTCTCCCCTGGCGGCCGCCTTCCCTCCTTCCCCATCCCGGCCCCCTGGTGTCCCCGGCAGCCGGGCCGCAGCTGCAGGTCGCCCGGGGCCCGCCTCGCCGCTCTCTGCCGTGCAGATGGTGCTTCTGCCGGGCCCCTCGTGTTCCATGCCGGTGGCCTCCGGGATCCCGGCCAGCCCAGATGTCCCCGATCGTGAGAAAGCCTCCCCTGGCCAGGCTGGCAGGAGCCGCCAGGGACGGGGCCTCGGGCCAGCGCTGGCTGGGGTCCTTTGGGGAGGGGGCTGGGCTGGAGGCTGGCCAGGCGAGGAGGCTGTGTCCTTGGTGTCCAGCCCCGCGGTGACCTGCAGAGCCAGGGATATCGCTTCGGCGTCTGCAGACAGCGAGGCTTTCAAAGGGACTTGGGACTGATCTCTGTTTCCGTCCGTGCTGTTCCATCTGACCCTCCAGCTATCTGTGGGCACAGACTGCCTCCCCCGTCAGAGGAGGTGCCCTCCCCTGACAGGGACAGTCTCAGCGGCAGGCTGGGCCACGTGTGTCCCTATCAGACAGGGAATTCTAAGACCGGCGGTCCATGTGTCTTTCCCATCAGAATGAGAGTCAGCAGTATGGGGGCGGGGGGCAAGGGGGGAGGATGTGACTCTGCTCTCTGCTCTCGGACCAGGAGTTCTGGGGTCAGGCAACTTGCACTTGAACTTTGCAGACCGGCCGTGGCTCCCCTGCCTGGGGCAGGTGTAGGCAGCGTCAGCCACAGCAGGTGCGGGAGGTGCTTGGGCGAGGAAGAGCAGCGGGAGCTGAGGGGCTCCTGGGCCTGCTGTGGAACCGGCATGATAGCTCCGTGATGATGGCTGAATGAATGAGTGAGTGAATGAATGAATGAATGAGTGAAAAGTTGGTGCCTGCCCTTGAGAAGCTCACATTCTATTAGGGAAGGATGTAATACCCACAATGCACTGAAGCTAGAAGGGGTAGAGAGCTAGAAACGTCGATGAGAGAGAAACATCGATCAGCTGCCTCCTGCACATCCCCAGTAGGAGGTGAGCAAGGTACATGCCTTTGACCGGAATCGAACCTGGGACCTTTCAGTCCTCAGGCCGATGCTCTATCCACTGAGTCATACCGGCTAGGGCCCCACTACCAACTCATAGCACGAGGACAGCTGAGTGACTGACAGGAGACGGGAACCCTCATGTCTGTTGGTGCGGGGGGTGGTGCCCTCCAAATGCCTGCCCTGCAGCTCTGTGTGTAGGGGGACTGGCTCCTTAGCTCGGTCCTGCCTCTCAGGGCGTCTCCTCCAGCTCCTCCACCTGAGCCAGCAGCGCAGCCAGGACCCGGGCTCTGCGCTCAGGGCACTGCTACCCGACAGGAAGAGAGGAAGTGCCCAGAAGGGGAGACTCTGCCCTCAGAAATATTGTTTTTGATTTCAGAGAGGAAGGAGAGGGAGAGAGAGAGAAGCATCCATGATGAGAGAATCACGGACCGGCTGCCTCCTGCACGCCCCCTACTGGGGATGGAGCCCACAACCCAAGCCTGTGCCCTGACCGGAATGAACCGTGACCTCCTGGTTCCTAGGTCAATGCTCAGCCCCTGAGCCCCATCCGCTGGGCTCTGCCCCTTTTGCAGGAGCACGGTCTGAGGTCAGAGAGGCCTGGGCCCCGGCTTTCGTCCTGTCCCGTTGAGATCTCCGCTCGTTCCAGCTCAGCCGGCCGGGGAGAGCCTCCGGGGCCCGCAGACAGCCATCTGCCCGGCCCGGCCCCGCCGGGAGCCGTGAGAAGCACATCCTGGCTCGGAAGCTGCCAGGGCGTTACTAATGGGCTGTCGGTTGCAATTAGGGCAGCGGGCTTTCATCTCCCCGCCTCCCCTCTGCGCTCAGCCCTGCAGCCGGCGGCTCCCCGCCCACCCGCCCCGTCCATCCTTCTGCTGGGCATCAACCACCTTCTGCCCCAGGAACCCGGGCGGGAGCCGGGGTGCCTCTCTGCCAGCCGTCCTCTGGGCCTGGCACTGCATCCAACTGTTGTGTGTGCCCTGGGCCTGCATCCAGCGTCCCTCCCTCCGTCCGTCCGTCCGAGCGGCCTGCAGCCCAGCCCCTCGGAGCCCCGGCCTGGCCCGCTCGGCCGCCTGAGATTGCCTAGGTGTTCTGGGGCCTTCCGAGGGCCTCGCACCAAAGATAACGGGCGAATCAACAAATCTGCGCCGCGGCTTTGAAGAGGCCGTTCCCATCGCTTTACTTTGTCTCCGCGGCGGTTCGCCAGATGGCGGGCCTCGCCGAGGCCGGGCCGAGGGGCGCGCGTGGGACTGGGGCGGCTTCAAAGCGGCTTTTTCATCTCCAGCAACATCACAGCCAGGAACTGCCTGCGGGGGCCCCTCCCGCCCCCCCAAAGAGGCGCGGCCACGGCGCTAATGAAAGCCAGATAAAGGGGCGGCGGGATCAGACGGCAGGGAAGAGGGACGCTAAGACAAATCACGGCTCCGGGGTGTTTTTCTAAAGGGACCGAGGAGGCCGGGGAGGGCGCACTGACCCCGCGGCGCCCTCCCCCCGGGAACAGAGGCAGAGGAGGCGAGAAAAGGCCGAGATGCAGCCATCGCCTGCCCGTGTGCCCGCGTGCCCGCGCGGGGATGAAAGCCTCGCTGGCGTAATGGTGGGCGGGCGGGCGGCCTCCCCTCGCCGCCAGCGCTATTAGTGCCCGGGCGCCCTCCTCCTGCCCCTCGGGAAGGCCAAGGGCGCCCTGGCCTTTTGGGAATGGGCGGGCCGCTGCACCACACATGGCTGACAGGAGGTGCGGGCCGTGGCCGTGTGAGGCGAGGGCCCGCGGCGGCTGCCCGGGGTCCCCTTCCCTCTCCGCTCCTCCTCTGAGGTGTGAAGGTCTGTCTCTGGGAGCTGGGGAGGGGTTACTGACCTGCCCCCCCCTTTCCCTGCACACGCTCTCTTTGTCAGGTCAGCCCTGTTCTGGGGGGTGTGGAGCCTTCAGCTCTGTCTGTGGCTCCCAGTGGTCAGGGCTCTGGTTGCCTGAGGAAGGCACAGGGGGCTGGACACTCACTCTAGGTCAATTGGTTTCCTGAAAAGAATCCCATATCATAAAAGGCTCATATGCAAATGGCCCGAGCTGCAGAATGACTGGTCGCTATGACTTGCACTGACCACCAGGGGGCAGTTGCTCAATGCAGGGGGAGCACTACTTAGCCAGAAGCCCTGAGCCGGGCTCCCGGCTGGTAAGCCAGGCAGCAGCGGTGGGAGCCTCTGCCGTCTCCGTGGCAGCACTGAGGATGGGGAGTCATCAGTCGGACACCCCCCGAGGGCTCCTGGACTGCGAGAGCCTGGGACACCCCCCAGTGCACGAATTTTGTGCACCTGGCTGCTAGTAAATAAATAAAAATCTATACTAATTAAAGCATAATATGCTAATTAGACCTGATGTCCTTCCGGACGACCTTCCGGATGAAGCCGGGGCTGTGAGGGCATTGCAGGTCCCGGGTGCCAGAGGGAAGCCGGTGCCGGCAGCCTGGGGAAGGGCCTAGTCTTGCACAAATTTCGTGCATCTGGCCTCTAGCACATAAACAAAATCCCTGGATCTTGGTAGTGTCTGCCAAT